>JAZDUA010000499.1:922500-1141259 GCA_038098605.1 Gryllus longicercus
CCAACTATTTTTGAAACTAAATAAATTTAAATTAGGTACAATAGCACAGTTGCTATTCACAATTTGATGTTCTTTTGGGAATTTTTGTCAGAAACTTGTATTCTTACCCAATCGTAAGAAAAAACATTGGCAAAAAAATTCTAACGTTTCCGTCTTACAGCTAGTTTGAACACTTGCGAGTTGTTGCACGTAGGTGTATCATATGTTTGATACAAAGTATTCGTGGACGTGAGTATACTTATTGACACAACTTTCTCACGCGACTATACCTTTCGGATTCCTAATTACACATTGCATTATGTCCTGCATCTGCGATATAGTTCTCTTACAGTTTTGTTTACTTTCCCTGTCCCAGAACTAACATGTTATTTTTGATTGATAAACGTTTTTAAGTGAAATATCTTCATATCCATTTTAACTTTTTATTTTGAAACATACGATTACGATTACGATTACGAATATTGCTTTTTGAATAACAAGCTAAAACGTCAATTACATTTACAGAATAACAGAAATTCCTTGCATTACATACGTTCTGGACATAATTCTATTGATTTAAAAAAATCAATCTGACTATTTCATTGCAGTTTATTTTACATCTTTTTATTGGAAGGTTTATCGCTTTGCGAACTCGTTTGTTTCATCAACGTCGACGACAAATATTGGTTCGCTATTGCAAACGTTGGTTGGCGTGAACGATACGTCCCTACGTAGAATTCTAAAACGGGGTATCATTTCAGTGTCAGTGACGCTGTGGATGCAGTTCATCGGCCAAAGGTAATAATTGTCTTGTGAAGCCACAACGTAGACGGTCACAGTTTGCCGGAGATGGAAGAGAACCTCCTGAACAGTTGAAAATATTTAGTTCAGTTTCTGTTCGAGTCAAGTTCGTGTTTCTAAAATACTTTCACCAAATAACTCGAATCATTTAAAAAAACTTTCAATTTATACGCCTGTTATTGAAAACTTCGTAGACTATGATATTTTTGTATAAGGTTTTTCTCTTTGCAACAGTGATATTTTCTACTAAAAACGCCATTGCTAACCAATTACTTGTGCGAAACGTCACAAGCACAGTCAAGAGCATACGTAGTGAAAGTGCATCGGATTTTTTTAATAAAGAGGAGGATATAAGTCTTTCTACGAAAATAATCAAGAACCGAGTAATTCGAATAGGCGTTCCAGAAACGAGACATCAACCGCGTTGGTGCGACAGCGCAGCGCCTCCGTTCGTCAGGCACGACGCGATACTGCACGACATTGCCACGAAAACCCACTACATTTGCAAGTCCGTAGCTGTGAAAAGAGCTGGGCTCTCTTCATGGGCAAACGGATGCAATCTTCTCCTAGATGGAACTATTGACGTCTTCTCAGAACCTTATTTATGCCACGGCAAGATACATATGCTCGAGTACTTGTATGCTCACGATTCAGCCGACATGTGCTTGTTAGTCTCAAAAGCTCCCAGAGTCCGTACAAGCTTACTGGTGACAATGTCCGCTTCTGTCTTGGGCACCACTTTTTTGTACTTCGCGTTTTTCGCATTGCTGTTAGTTTTCGCTTTCCAGGTGCACATGAACCAAGCAATTTTTCAAGTTAGTGAAACCATTTTGTTGGGAAGTTTCAATAACCGTTATCGCCGTCTCATGATATCGCTGAGTCTTCTCGGATTTTTCGTTGGGAACACGATCGCCGGGGCGTTCACAGGCTTCATCGTCACGCCTTCTTACCAAGACGAGATCAACACTCTGGAAAAAGTGAATTCGTCCATATCCGTCATCTACACGCAGTGGTGGCTGGAGCCGTGGGCGGCGCGCGAGCGGCGCGGCCAGGGGCTGCTGGCGGACCTGGCGCGCAAAACCGAGGGGACGTGGGACTTCAGCCAGATGGCGAGCGTGGTGGCATCGCGCGACAAGGCGGTGCTGGCGACGCCGCTCTCGCTGGCGCTGATGGAGCGCCACCCGGACGCCTCGGAGGACGGCTACTCGCTGCTGCACCGCGCCCGCGAGTGCGTTGTCAGCCCGCAGTACGCCTACTTACCCGGCCGACTCCACTGGCCCGAGCACTACCGCGTCAAGCGCTTCGTCCAGTGGATCGTGGAGGGCGGCTTGATGATAAAGGCCAGCCAGCACGAGTTCGAGGTCTACCTCCGCAACGACCCGCAGTACGCGGAGTTCAGAAGGAACCCCGTGGCCTACGGAGAGCCCCCACAGTCCGTGAGAGCGCTCAAGTTGGTGTTTCTGATCGAGGCCTTCGGCATGTGGATGACTGGGATCGGCTTGGCCGTTCTGGCTTTTTGCGTGGAGAACAGAGCGCGTTTTGGCAGAGCAGTTTGCAGTATACGACGTTGCTTTAAAAAAGACCATCATTCGAAGAAACGTATATTTCATTCTGGAATGGAGGTGTGGAACTTGGATTGAATCACGTGTTTTGAAACAGCTGTAATATAAACGTACATGTATCATGTAACGGACTCCTCAGTTTTAACACAGTTGACTCTTCACAAAGTACAAAAAACTAATAATATACGGTAAACCAATGCAACGTCACTGAAGGTGTAACAAAATAACACCACGCATTTTTCATATTACCAATAATAATTAATACATGCACATTTTCCCCTTTTAAAGAAGTCTGTATAAATAGTTCTGCATTATTTTCCAATTTTCTTCGCATTGTGTACCTCATCGGAACATCATGTCCATACAAACATCACGTCCAAGACAGGAAGCAACGCTTAACGTTGTGCATGTTATCGCCCTTCGAAGGCTTTCATTCGATTCATCTAAGTGAACCAAAAATGTGCTCATTCAGTACGCAGATGCTTGGGAGGGAGATTGTTGGCCTCGTCGTTAAGAACTTGTACAATGGGGAGGTGAAAACCGAAAAATTCACGTTCACCAAATGAAAGACTTTGAAGACATTTTAGTTGAAGTGTCAAGAAGAAAATCACAAAAACAACTCTTTACTCAGAAAATACATATATTGTATTAATTATTTTCTTTCCTTTATATATTATTCATAGAACTACAAATAAAATTAGAATGTAGTTGACAGTTCGCCGTCACGTGAATATGTTAGTGTCGTCACCTAAGAACGGTAGTGAATTAAAAAGCTCTTGCAGAGTATTTTCACATCAATTTATAGAAAAAAAATTATATCATGAATGAATACGTTAATTAGCTGTACGTCATTAAAAGTTTTGATTGTAAAGATAGTTTTAATAAAAATATGTTCCGCGAGCAAGAAATGTTAGTAGCTCGTGTTGTATGTATAATTCTTAATGGTAATCGCATGTATATCGTGTTGCTATACCGGAACGTGATAGTGACAATATAGTACGTGACATTGCCATTCCACCTCATGCTTATTTTGTTCGGCACTTATAGAGAATGTTCCAGAATGAATGGTTCAAACTTCTAGATCAGGTAGGGGCGTCGAAAATTATTTTGTTTTGCCAGAGAACACACATGTGGTAGGGAAACTACATATCGCACATGTGACATTAGCCCATCATTGGCAAGTTGATATATTGGTGTTTGGCGAGTATACGAAATCTCTTCGACTGCATCAGAACGTGACCAAACCCCGAACGCGGTCGCCTTCTAATGAGGGGCCACAGTCACGTGCGCAACTTTATTAAATGAAATTTCTCAGAAAAGTGATCGTTTTCCTCCTTTATAAAACATTCAATCAGAGTTACACGTGTAATTATTTAAATTTAAAATGTTCATGCGCGTCATAAATTTTCTAGCGCTTTAAGCTGGTGATATATTTGTGTATTATTCAATTTGGCGACAGGCCTCTATTTTACATCTATAATCCCTTCTTGGGACTTATCAAATCGCAGATTGTGAATTTATTTGCCAGTGTCGGAGATCATTTTCCACTCAAACTTACAAGGATTAAACGCGAGAATAGTTGGGCGATTGAGCTTCAAAGTAGATGCACGTTTCGACGCTCCGTTCCTAGGCATAACAATCAAACAAGCCAATGGTGACATCATGCGAATTAAATTTAAGAAAAAGATGGCGTCTTCTGCAAGACTGTGTATAGGAATTTAAACCGAAGCTAATCATTGCCAATGAATGCGTTAGAAGACGCTTAGCTAGATGGTAAGTTGGTAATCAGTTTTTGCCACCTGCTAGATCTTAGAAACTGCGTGTGAGTTATCCAAAGTCTGAAAGCTAGGGCATTGTGTGTTCTGTGCAGCCTGTCACACATTGCGTGGGGTCAACAGAGTGAGGCGCCAGTTGCGCTCCCCGCACGGAAATCGTAAACCAAACAGTAACATAACAACAGATGATATCCAAGGCTTTTATGAACTCCTTTAGTGCTTATAATAATATTTTAGTGTTTTCATTTGCTGCCAACATTTTTATTGTATTTTAGGAGATTCATTTCAGACCAGGTTAAGTTTCTCTAAAAGCCCGTCGAATTGAGTTGCCATCAGTTCTCTGCTAAAAATTCTAGACAAGCTTTTCGAAGACTTACTAGCTACTATTGAATGCAACAACTACATTCATAAAATGTTTGTAATATTAATAAAATCGTGAACAACCTTAATGAGAATTCAGAATATCGTAGAAAAGTTATTACTGAAATTGTTCATAAAAGACTCAATGTGAAAATATACACTCAGAGTTTTTTCTTTTTACATTCATTCCCACTTTACACGAATCCCTACATTCATTGCAAACCTATTTATGAACACAAATAGATAATATCCATCGCACGTCTGTTATCTTAAATGTTATTACTATTTCTGACGTTTGATAGCGATTTGGGCGAAGACGATAAATAAAATGTAATATGTTAAAAATAAAAACATACGCAAATTATGAATTTACTCTTTTATCAATGACAAATGAAACATCTACACAAAGCAACTGAAGGATCAGCTTTTGTGGTCAAATAATGAGCAAAAAGTACAGTGTTTTCTTGGTTTCATAAACAGCTGTGAAGAGACAATATATCCATGAATCAGAAAATTGACATTTCAAAATCTATTATTCTTATTTTATGAACATATACTATCACATTTGTTGAAGAAAATATTCTTAATAACGTATTTTGTTTAACGCCAAATACAGATAAAAACTGCCTATGATGTTTAGGGGAGAAGGGCAATCTGTGCACGCTATTTCAACTCCAGAATATATCTCTCCGCTAATATATTTCGTATTAAGTTGAATTACGAAGAAAGAAAGTAACAAGCGTTTCTTGACAAAATTTTAAAACAAATATTTGCACGTCATGTAATATAAACTATTTGCATCGGCAAATGAGTTGCAGTATATTTCCACATTGGCTGTATCGATTAAGGCAAACTGGGCGAAAACCGTATGGAGATGGGACTTATAGTCTCAGCGGCTGAAGTACAATACTTATATCAGAAATATTATTTTATTACTTTACAATTATACAGTACAAGCGCTGTTATCTTTGTAAAATAAAAATTATTTTCGTTTATAATGCTCAGTATAGTCTAACGGTAGAGGAACGGTTTTGGAAACAGAAACGTTTTTACTTGGCCTTCAAACGTGTGTATGATTTTTGTTTAGTGATCTGGAAATAAATGTGTTATAAATAGTTACGTGTCTACATGAGTTTTAATGTAAATTTTTTTGTAGTGAACTGACCAAAATGTCAAAAAATGCACATCCATCTTAAGTGGTGTGTTATCATTTTAGCCATATATACTGGATGAAAATATTTTCTATCGTTGAGAAAGTAAGTTTTCAGAAAAAAGCACACGTAAATGAAGAGTCTTGGCTATATATGATGTTCTTGGTCATTTTCCAAATTTTCAAAAACATCACTTCAGTGTTTTTGATTCAATTTACTTATTGGATAGAGTAAAGAACATTTAAGAGAATGGTGCAGGTCTCATGTTCGTTAAAAAGCCCAAATTTTTCGAAAATTACAAAGTTCACAATTTTTTGGCGTCTTTCTACAACTAAAATACTATAGATACAGATTTTTCCTTTAATGAAATCTGTTCCTTACATAAAGATTTTGAAATAAGTTCATAAACAATGTTTCGAAAATTTGAGTAGTTTTCGCGTAAATTTGCGTGAGGGCACGGGAAAGAACGTGTTGTTTCAGCACCACTAAAAAAGTTTAAAGCCCTTAGTTCCGATTGCGAATTACGTCGTTAGATACCGTGACTTGCGGAATAATATTTCCAACGCCTAATTCAGACATGTTTTCTAATGAATATTAATATTTATAAAGCAAAGGTCAAATTTCGTCACATATTTTATTCTCTTTTCGATATTCTGTTTCTTTTCACGTTTTATTTGTTGAGATTGGTGGGATGTGAGAGAATATACTCAAGAAATAAAACAGGTGGCATTCGCCCTGTTTTTAGTCCTAGGTCCTTCAGTCCCAACAAGGTTATCGAATCTCCTAGTAAGGTGAAGTTTGTTCAATAATTTTTGAGCGCCACATGCGGCGATAAGAGCATCATCATAATACGAAGGGACAGAAAAAATTATTGTGTTTGGAAGGTGCCACTTTGTAGATCTGAATACCTAAAATTCTTAACGCAATTTCAGTTTACAAAAAGATGCCTGAAAGATTCTATAAAACGAGTTTTATGTAATTTAACAACGTGTCGTCTGTGTACGTAGAGAACAGTGATTTTAAGGCGATGACGTATAACTGCTCTTTTCCTCAGATTCCCCTAGGCCGCTGATGCCCATTTTTTGCTGTGTAAGCCTGTGGTACTTTCTATGGATCGTTGCTGCAATAAAACGTGCGGGGAATGACGAGTGTTGTCAATGTTGGCGCATAGGAACGTGTGTCCAGTCGCTAGGCTTGTACTTCGTAATGTAAAACGTGCTTAAGTGTGACGTCACACATCGGGGCAGTCTGACTTGCAACTAGACGCAAAAGAGAGAATTTGACGGGCATACTTTTTAAAAATTCCTTACATTGATATTGAAGCAATATTTGAATGATTTAATGACATTAAATTGAAAAGTCATTTCTAATATATGATAAGTACTGTAGATTATCTGCAGGTTGTGCGCAACTGTGTAGCCAAAAGAATGAGTCTCTAACACGTGTAGCTAGAATCCATGTTTTGTGGGTCCTTGATACCGAAAAATCGAATGACGGCAAAATGTCCGTTCGTTCGTTCGTCCGTCCGTCCGTCAGTCTGCCCGTCCGTCCGTCAGTCTGCCCGTCCGTCCGTCAGTCTGCCCGTCCGTCCGTCAGTCTGCCCGTCCGTCCGTCAGGCTGCCCGTCCGTCCGTCAGTCTGCCCGTCCGTCCGTCAGTCTGCCCGGCCGGCCGTCAGTCTGCCCGTCCGTCCGTCAGTCTGCCCGTCCGTCCGTCAGTTTGCCCGTCCGTCCGTCAGTCTGCCCGGCCGGCCGTCAGTCTGCCCGGCCGTCCCCCCAATTCGTCCGCCCACTCCGTCCGTATGTCTGTTTGCCCGGCTGGCCGACTGGCCGTCCATCTATCTATCCGTCCGTCCGTCCGTCCGTCCGTCCGTCCGTGAACGGATGTAGCATAAACCGTCCAGCGTAGGCTAAACCATTCATCCGATTTTCTCCGGAATTGATATTCGTCAATTGATATGGCTGGTGTCTCGATTCCTTAAATTTGAACATATTTTATTTTTTGAGGGTACTTTACATGATGCCCCTAGGACATTTTTGATGTTTTCAAACAAATAGCTCCATTATTTTTTATTAAATTTGGTTGTTGGATATTGTGAATAATGCTTAAGAGAAGGATGAAGGTCCTATGTTCATTGAAATCCCTGATTTTTCGAAAATTGCAAACGTTCAAAATTTTTTCGCAGTTTTCCTACCACTACAAAATTAAAGATAGGTTTTTTCCCTTTTATGAAATCTATCTCTATTCTTTAAAGATAGATTTTGAAATAAGATCAAATGTAAGTGTTGGAAAATTTGAGTAGTTTTTGAGTAAAATTTTGCGTTACAATACGCGCGAGAAAGTACGTGCTGTTTTAGCATACTAGTTTCTTAATGGATTTTTTCAAAATTATAGTTTAAATAGTATTTTACACAATATTTTCCAAATATGAGTACTCAGAATAAGGGGGGAAAGGTGAAGAAAGGAGACGAAACAGTCTATGTATGCATAAACACACAAACATACACAAACAATGACTCAAACCCACAAGCTATTGAACCAAGGCTCCACGGCGTATAATAGTATTTTATACAATATTTTCCAAATATGAGTACTCAGAATAAGGGGGAAAAGGTGAAGAAAGGAGACGAAACAGTCTATGCATTCATAAGCACACAAACATACACAAACAATGACTCAAACCCACAACCTATTGAACCAAGGCTCCACGGCGTTGCATTCTAAACCAACAAAACTGACCGTGCTGCCTTCCCCATTGTTATTTTTTTGTGGGATGGTATACTGCAACTCTGAAGAGGGTTGTGCTATGTAAATGCACGAACTGTGTTCTTCCTTCTTTTTCCGGGTCTTTGTTTAAAATAACTGACACGAAACCTCTCGCGCGTGGCTCTGTCCCTTATTGTATTGATCTGTGACACTCACATGTTTGCGATGGTATTGATCGGCAGGTGTGGGGGCAATAATCTCCATATACCTGGGAAGCATATACCAGTAAATGTGGATAATAAAAATTCCATCCTGACCAACTGCAGTTATATAGCGTAGGAAACTCTTTGCTATGGGGCATGAGGTTAATTCCTGTCCAAATTGAATTCCCGTACCGCTTTGCCCAGCTCACTTCTATTTTGGTTTTTTCTTTGTCTTAGTTTACAGAAGCAGTTGGGGTAGGTGCTATTAACTTATAAATTAACTTGACATTATACACAAGAAAATAGATTTTGAAATATAACGATTAAAAATTAAAATAAAAAAGAATAGTTCTGGACTGTCCTGACGAGCCCACTTTCAGATCAGTCCTTCAATTACTGAAAATTTAAACGGGCTAACTGTATAATTTAAAATATATTTAGTAGAAAAAGTTAATGTACTTTCAGATAATTTGGATGCACTTAAGCCGATTGCTTCACCATTTTTGTGACAACAATTGAGGGCACTTTTGAAGTTTATATTATTGTCATTATTATCGTTACGATTATCATAATTATTACCCATTATTATTTATTATAATTTTGTGAAATGAACGCGATTTCATTATATCATAATACATTTTCATTTTACTTTTCGCATTGGGGCAAAACAATTCATCAATGATATATGCTCGTAATATGAAAAAAAGTTTAAAAACAATTACCAACTAATTTGAAACTAAATAAATTTAAATGAGGTACAACAGCACAGCTGCTATTCACAATTTGATGTTCTTTTGGGAATTTTTGTCAGAAACTTGTCTTCTTACCCAATCGTAAGAAAAAAACATTGGCAAAAAAATTCTAACGTCATCTAACAGCTAGTTTGAACACTTGCGAGTTGTTGCACGTAGGTGTATCATTTGTTTGATACAAATTATTCGTGGACGTGAGTATACTTATTGACACAATTTTCTCACGCGACTATACCTTTCGGATTCCTAATTACACATTGCATGAGGTCCTGCATCTGCGATATAGTTCTCTTACAGTTTTTTTTTTTTTTTTTTACTTTCCCTGTCCCAGAACTAACATGTTATTTTTGATTGATAGATGTTTTTAAGTGAAATATCTTCATATCCATTTCAACTTTTTATTTTGAAACATACGATTACGATTACGAATATTGCTTTTTGAATAACAAGCTAAAACGTCAATTACATATACAGAATAACAGTAATTTCTTGCATTACATACGTTCTGGACATCATTCTATTGATTTAAAAAAATCAATCTATTTCATTGCAGTTTATTTTACATCTTTTTAGCGGAAGGTTTATCGCTTTGCGACCTCGTTTGTTTCATCAACGTCGACGACAAATATTGGTTCGCTATTGCAAACGTTGGTTGGCGTGAACGATACGTCCCTTCGTAGAATTCTAAAACGGGGTATCATTTGAGTGTCAGTGACGCTGTGGATGCAGTTCATAGACCAAAGGTAATAATTGTCTTGTGAAGCCACAACGTAGACGGTGACAGTTTGCCGGAGATGGAAGACAACCTGCTGAACAGTTGAAAATATTTAGTTCAGTTTCTGTTCGAGTCAAGTTCGTGTTTCTAAAATACTTTCACCAAATAACTCGAATCATTTTAAACAACACTTTCAATTTATGCGCCTGTTATTGAAAACTTCGTACACTATGATATTTTTGTATAAAGTTTTTCTGTTTGCAACAGTGATATTTTCTACTAAAAACGCCATGGCTAACCAATTACTTGTGCGAAACGTCACAAGCACCATTAAGAGCGTACGTAGTGAAAGTGCATTGGATTTTTTTAATAAAGAGGAGGATATATGTCTTTCTACGAAAATAATCAAGAACCGAGTAATTCGAATAGGCGTTCCAGAAACGAGACATCATTCGCGTTGGTGCGACAGCGCAGCACCTCCGTTCGTCAGGCACGACGCGATACTGCACGACATTGCCACGAAAACACACTACATTTGCAAGTCCGTAGCTGTGAAAAGAGCTGGGCTCTCTTCATGGGCAAACGGTTGCAATCTTCTCCTAGATGGAACTATTGACGTCTTCTCAGAACCTTATTTATGCCACGGCAAGATGCATATGCTCAAGTACTTGTATGCCCACGATTCAGCCGACATTTGCTTGTTAGTCTCAAAAGCTCCCAGAGTCCGCACAAGCTTACTGGTCACAATGAACGCTTCTGTCTTGGTCACCACTTTTTTGTATTTCGCGTTTTTCGCATTGCTGTTAGTTTTCGCTTTCCAGGTCCGCGTGAACCAAGCAATTTTTCAAGTGAGTGAAACCATTTTGTTGGGAAGTTTCAATAACCGTTATCGCCGTCTCATGATATCCCTGAGTCTTCTCGGATTTTTCGTTGGGAACACGATCGCCGGGGCGTTCACAGGCTTCATCGTCACGCCTTCTTACCAAGACGAGATCAACACTCTGGAAAAAGTGAATTCGTCCATATCCGTCATCTACACGCAGTGGTGGCTGGAGCCGTGGGCGGCGCGCGAGCGGCGCGGCCAGGGGCTGCTGGCGGACCTGGCGCGCAAAACCGAGGGGACGTGGAACTTCAGCCAGATGGCGAGCGTGGTGGCGTCGCGCGACAAGGCGGTGCTGGCGACGCCGCTCTCGTTGGCGCTGATGGAGCGCCACCCGGACGCCTCGGAGGACGGCTACTCGCTGCTGCACCGCGCCCGCGAGTGCGTCGTCAGCCCGCAGTACGCCTACTTAGCCGGCCGACGCCACTGGCCCGAGCACTACCGCGTCAGGCGCTTCGTCCAGTGGATCGTGGAGGGCGGCTTGATGATCAAGGCCAGCCAGCACGAGTTCGAGGCCTACCTCCGCAACGACCCGCAGTACGCGGCGTTCAGAAGGAACCCCGTGGCCTACGGAGTGCCCCCACAGTCCGTGAGAGCGCTCAAGTTGGTGTTTCTGATCGAGGCCTTCGGCATGTGGATGACTGGAATCGGCTTGGCCGTTCTGGCTTTTTGCGTGGAGAACAGAGCGCGTTTTGGCAGAACAGTTTGCAGTATACGACGTTGCTTTAAAAAAGACCATCAATCGAAGAAACGTTTATTTCATCCTAGAATGGAGGTGTGGAACTTGGATTGAATCACGTGTTTTGAAACAGCTGTAATATAAACGTACATGTATCATGTAACGGACTCCTCAGTTTTAACACAGTTGACTCTTCACAAAGTACAAAAAACTAATAATATACGGTAAACCAATGCAACGTCACTGAAGGTGTAACAAAATAACACCACGCATTTTTCATATTACCAATAATAATTAATACATGCACATTTTCCCCTTTTAAAGAAGTCTGTATAAATAGTTATGCATTATTTTCCAATTTTCTTCGCAATGTGTACCTCATCGGAACATCATGTCCATACAAACAGCACGTCCAAGACAGGAAGCAACGCTTAACGTTGTGCATTTTTATCATTTTTCGAGGGCTTTCATTCGATTCACCTAAGTCAATCAAAAACGTGATCATTCAGTACGCAGATGCTTGGGAGGGAGATTGTTGGCCTCGTCGTTAAGAACTTGTACAATGGGGAGGCGAAAACCGAGAAATTGACGTTCACCAAATGAAAGACTTTGAAGATATTTTATTTGAAGTGTCAAGAATAAAATCACAAAAACAACTCTTTACTCAGAAAATACATATAATGTATTAATTATTTTCTTTCCTTTATATATTATTCATAAAACTACAAATAAAATTAGAATGTAGTTGACAGTTCGCCGTCACGTGAATATGTTAGTGTCGTCACCTAAGAACGGTAGTGAATTAAAAGCTCTTGCAGAGTATTTTCACATCAATTTCTAGAAAAAAAATTAAATCTTGCATGAATACGTTAATTAGCTGTACGTCATTAAAAGTTTTGATTGTAAAGATAGTTTTAATAAAAATATGTTCCGCGAGCAAGAACTGTTAGTAGCTCGTGATGTATGTATAATTCTTAATGCTAATCGCATGTATATCGTGTTGCTATACCGGAACATGACAGTGGCAATATAGTACGTGACATTGCCATTCCACCTCATGCTTATTTTGTTCGGCACTTATAGAGAATGTTCCAGAATGAATGGTACAAACTTCTAGATCAGGTAGGGGCGTCGAAAATTATTTTGTTTTGCTAGTGAACACACATGTGGCAGGGAAACTACATATCGCACATGTGACATTAGCCCATGATTGGCAAGTTGATATATTGGTGTTTGGCGAGTATACGAAATCTCTTCGACTGCATCAGAACGTGACCAAACCCCCAACGCGGTCGCCTTTTAATGAGGGGCCACAGTCACGTGCGCAACTTTATTAAATGATATTTCTCAGAAAAGGGATCGTTTTCCTCCTTTAGAAAACATACAATCAGAGTTACAAGTGTAATTATTTAAATTTAAAATGTTCATGCACGTCATAAATTTTCTAGTGCTTCATGCTGGTGATATATTTGTGCATTATTCAATTTGGCGACAGGCCTCTATTTTACATCTATAATCCCTTCTTGGGACTTATCAAATTGCAGATTGTGGATTTATTTGCCAGTGTCCGAGATCATTTTCCGCTCAAACTTACAAGGAGTAAACGCGAGAAGTGTTTGGCGACTGAGCTTCAAAGTAGATGCACGTTTCGACACTCCGTTCCTAGACAGAACAATCAAACAAGCCAATGGTGACATCATGCGAATTAAATTTAAGACGCCAAGAATTCCTGAAAAAGATGGCGTCTTCTGCAAGACTGTGTATAGGAATTTAAACCGAAGCTAATCATTGCCAATGATTGCGTTAGAAGACGCTTAGCTAGATGGTAGGTTGGTAATCAGTTTTTGCCACCTGCTAGATCTTAGAAACTGCGTGTGAGTTATCCAAAGTCTGAAAGCTAGGGCATTGCATGTTCTGTGCCGCCTGTCACACATTGCGTGGGCTCAACAGAGTGAGGTGCCAGTGCCGCTCCCCGCACGGAAATCGTAAACCAAACAGTAACATAGCAACAGATGATATCCAAGCCTTTTATGAACTCTCTTAGCGCTTATAATAATATTTTAGTGTTTTCATTTGCTGCCAACATTTTTATTATATTTTAGGAGATTCATTTCAGACAAGGTTATGTTTCTCTGATAGCCCGCCGAATTGAGTTGCCATCAGTTCTCTTCCAAAAATTCTAGACAAACTTTTCGAAGACTTACTAGCTACTATTGAATGTATATAATACATAATTTAATACAATTATATTGTAATATACGCGGGGGAGGGGCGCCAGGTTCAGCTCCTGAAATGTGGCTGGATGGAAGCGTTGGGAGGTCATGAATTATCACACTGAGTCATTTTATAACAAATTGTGGTTTATTCCTGGCACCATGAGCTGCCAGGGAAGTTACAGGTCGCAAAGGGCGACGCAAGTTTCTTATTATCTCTATTCTGTGAGCTCATTTCCCTCATTACTAATAGGCTAATTCCCTTAAGGCTAACATATCAGGCTTAATCTCTAATAACACATGCAATCCACCATCTATGATCTGCAGGGGCCTGAGCGCGGCCACTATTAATTTCTCGCCGTAAAATTGTCCTGCGAGACAGCTTCGCCTCGTAGCTTTCACCGCTGGCTGTGTTGAATCCCAGGCTGGTCACGCGGCGCCCTCGGATGTAGGGGCGGCGGGCAGTCCCAGGTCGCCGACCTCTTGTGGCGCGTCCCTTCTCAGCTGGTAGCGGGCAGTCTCAGGTCGCCGACTCGAGCAGGCTCAGTCGGTCGAGGGGCCACGGGCGCTGACGTAATGCGATGTGGGCTATCAATAGGCCCGGCGTAAAAGGCGGCGGAGGCCGACGGGCCTATGCGGAAATAGCGCGGGATCTCCTGCCCGAGTTTCCTCCGCGACAAGTCCACTAGTCGCGTTCAAATAAAATAAACTTTACTCTGGGAAAGTCTTTCCCAAGTCGCGTTCCGATCCTCATTCCTCTACTCCGGGATGTCTTTCCCTACTCGCTTCCCGATCGTGATTAACTTTCCTCTGTGCATCTCGTGTTAAAGAAAACTCCCTTCCCCCTTCCCAAAATGTTTCTAACTCTGTAAGTTTACCCCTTCCCTCATAGCGAAGCTTCCCATTGGCTGAGGGTAACTGCGTTTCAGCATTCTAATTTACCAATCATGTTGCAGTTTTCTTGTAATTTTCCAAAGATCGCTCTCTTTCTAACTCCGGCTTCTCTCCTCTCTCTCACTTCCTTTGTAAAAGGTTCCAGAAGCTTCTTGCAGCTGTCTGGACACGTGTTCATGCAGGAGCGCATTTTCAAGGGCCATAAACGGTCGGCAAAGGCTAATCGGCAGCCTGCTATGGCTAATTTCTAAATAGCCCCGGTGGGGATCCGGGTGCCTTACCCAAGGCGCGTGCCAAACGAGTGCGGGGGCGGGCATTGTTCGAAGGGGGTCGGCTGACGGCTGAAAAAGGTCTCGTTCACGAAGCGTCATAAAAGTGTCTTCTTCCTAATCGACACCCGTGTTAACCCCTTGGGACTCCGTGTTCCTTCCCCGGGTGGCGGCAGAGAACGGGGCGCGAGGGCGTGCATTGTTCGAAGGGGGGGTTTCGGCCGACGGCTAGAATGGTTCTTATGAGGGGTAATAAACGTGTCCGCCTCTGAAAGGGGCTGAGTGCGGTCGTGAGGGGAGCTCTGCTGCGTGACAAAGGCAGCTTCCCTCGACCCACTTCTGCCGCGACGGAAGCTATCTCTCGATGAGATTATTATGTTATTATTGGCGACGCCACAATAAAATTATTCTAATGTGATTGGTGACGCCACAATATATAATACATTTATTCACACTTTACACTAATACCTACATTCATTGCAAACCTATTTATGAACACATAGAGATAACATCCATCCCACGTCTGTTATCTTAAATGTTATTACTATTTCTGACGTTTGATAGCGATTTGGACGAAGATGATAAATAAAATGTAATATGTTAAAAATAAAAACATACGCAAATTATGAATTTACTCTTTTATCAATGACAAATGAAACATCTACAGAAAGAAACTGAAGGATCAGCTTTTGTGGTCAACTAATAATGAGCAAAAAGTACAGTGTTTTCTTGGTTTCATAGACAGCTATGACGAAGAGACAGGATATCCATGAATCAGAAAATTGACATTTCAAAATCTATTATTCTTATTTTATGAACATATACTATCACATTTGTTGAAGAAAATATACGTAATAACGTATTTATTTAACGCCAAAAACAGATAAAAACTGCCTATGATGTTTAGGGGAGAAGAGTAATCTGTGCACTTTTTTAAACTCCAGAATATATCTCTCTGCTAATATATTTCGTATTAAGTTGAATTACGAAGAAAGTAAGAACCAACCGTTTCTTGAGAAAATTTTAAAACAAATATTTGCACGTCATGTAATATAAACTATTTGCATCGGCAAATGAGTTGCAGTACATTTCCACATTGGCTATATCGATTAAGGCAAACTGGGCGAAAACCGTATGGAGATGGGACTTTTAGACTCAGCGGCTGAAGTACAATACTTATTTCAAAAATATTATTTTATTACTTTACAATTATACAGTACAAACGATGTTATCTTTGTAAAATAAAAATTATTTCCGTTTATAATGCTCAGTATAGTCTAACGGTAGAGGAACCGTTTTGGAAACAGAAACGTTTTTACTTGGCCTTCAAACGTGTGTATGATTTTTGTTTAGTGATCTGGAAATAAATGTGTTATAAATAGTTACGTGTCTACATGAGTTTTAATGTAAATTTTTTGTAGTGAACTGATCAAAATGTCAAAAAATGCACATCCATCTTAAGTGGTGTGTTATCATTTTAGCCATATATACTGGATGAAAATATTTTCTATCGTTGAGAAAGTAAGTTTTCAGAAAAAAGCACACGTAAATGAAGAGTCTTGGCAATATATGATCTTGATCATTTTCCAAATTTTCAAAAATATCACTTCAGTGTTTTTGATTCAATTTAATTATTGGATAGAGTAAAGAACGTTTAAGAGAATGGTGCAGGTTTCATGTTCGTTAAAAAGCCCTAATTTTTCGAAAATTACAAAAGTTCAAAACTTTTTTGGCGTCTTTCTACGACTAAAATATTAAAGATACAGATTTTTCCTTTAATGAAATCTGTTCCTTACATATAGATTTTGAAATAAGTTCATAAATAATGTTGCGAAAATTTGAGTAGTTTTCGCGTAAATTTGCGTGAACGAACAGGAGAGAAAGTGTTGTTTTATCACCACTAGTCGGCAGTTTCAAGGCCTACAGGAGCAATACGTCAGAACGAAGCGTCTTAGTAACTACGCACCTTCTTTTCAAGTAGCAGTCATCTTATCGATGTCACCATTCTGCCGCCAACTACTGAATGTACGAAGACGACATCTAATCGATTCGAATCACAGTTACAGACTTCATTAATTGCCGCTACTTGCTGTCATTGTACACCCCTCGATTTCAAAATGACACTTCAGCCGATCTTGGCACCAGGAAATTTCTTGTTGGCCTCAAATGCCGAGTGTAAGACGCCACTTTTAACCTAGTCATTACTGCAGAGTTATAGGTTGTTCGTACTGGCATGCACAATAACAGTGTCTGAAGATCGCAGACCATTATTTACCACACGTCAGTGAAATTCCTCTGTTTAAAACTCTAGCTCATATATTGTTGACATACCTTAGATGTCTAATAAACATTACTAAGCAACTTTACATTTTTACAAGTTTTAGCCCTATCACTTCTACTTTTTGAACTTATTCATGACTTTTCGTTTTAGTCAATTTATTTTTTCACGCACTCATATAGGGTTTTATTGATCTCTTTTGACATTTTCGTTAATCGTGTTTAGAAAATTATTAATTTTCAACCCGAAATATAATCGCGATTTCTTGAACAAGTTCTTAATCACGAAACAAATTCGATTAAGTGAACAAATTTCATTCTAAATGGAGGTTAATGTATTTACGTAAGAAATGATACTGATTGTAAATTCTTGTCAGAATTCAATTTATATTCAGATGAAAAGGGTTTTGAAATAACAGTCGTGCATCTTAATACACTCAAAATTATCTTATTGGGCATTTACAGACCCCTAACAGAATGAGATAAAGTTAGTCGCTTTCTTAGGAAATCGTCAGATAACCCTCTACAAAATTAGTGATAGTTTTTTGAATTTATTACTATATGTAGATATTTAAACATTGATTTTTCTGATCGAATCTTGCGAAAAAAAGAAGATTTTCAATTTAATTCATTCTTCTAATTATTTAGATATTGCAGTAAAAAACACCTGCATTTAAAAAAAAGTTGCAGTTAAATAAAACAAATTATCAAATCACAACGAAACAAAACACAACCGGATATGAAATAAAACGAATGGTCTGCGACACAGTAACCACGACGCATAAATTACTTGAGAATTTAATTCTTACAATTACTTGAAAACTGACACATCAAATAATACATTTCTCTGTAGATTATTTACAAAAAAAATTATAATTAATTGTAAACGTCTTGCTGCAGGAATCATGTGACGCGATTTATAATACTGAGAAACATTTTTTTCAAAGCTTTCATATCGCTCTAATGCGTGATTTTTTCTCAAAAACAGAAAATTAGTTATTTCATTAATTTTAATAAATTTAGTGATGATTACTAATTTCACTGACTAATTTAATAAATCCTTTCCTTCTTTATACCTCTCCTTATACCCTCTTCTTTCTCTATTTATATCAATATAAAGGCTAGCTCAGGTATTTTATTTTCGATCTAATAAAAATACTAATAAACATGTAATATTAAACAAATATACGAGGGATTCATTTTTAATATCATTAACCAGTAGGTCTGAAAACCTACAATTCATTACGAGGTCTTGGCTGATAGAAATGTATCATTGGGTAATTTAAGTTCCATAAATACTATAAACTATTACTGAAAATAAGAACATGCATTCTTAATAATTTTTGAAGAGCAAGAATGCGTTAAGCCATTCATTTATAGGAAAAGATCTCTTTCTCTTAGTCGCGTGAGTTTCGATCTGTATTTCAACATTAGGTATACAATCGCCCTTAAAATTACAAGCTATTATTATACAAAAGAATCACATTCACATACAATAACATATATTTCGTGCGCAGATCTGTTCCAAATTTAAAACTGATAGAGTTGTGGAGGGCTATCGAATGAAACTCGCACTTCTAAATAACACAATAAGGTCTTTTATTGACCGATATGAAAAAATACAATGAAACGATCAGTGCTTAACGACGCGTAAAAAACAAGTACGGTCCCGGTGGTGATATTAATGTATATAAACAGGAAGAAGTGGCGGAGCCACTATCGCTATCTTCTTACGATGCAGGTCGCACCATCTAGTGGTATCTTCGCTAACACTTCCCCTCGAACTGCAATGTAAGATCCGTTCCCAGAACGTGAAAATGTTCCAAACCAAGCATCTTCATACATTTCTTATGGTTTATGCCAGAGAGACCCTTTGTCAATATGTCTGCGGTCATCCTTTCGGACGGAACGTGCTGAACTTGAACCAATTTCCTTCCAACAGCATCTCGAACAAAATGGTGTCTCAGCTCTACATGCTTTGTACGAGCATGGAACACCGGATTCTCAGCCAACAGCTTTGCACCATTGTTGTCGTTCTTTATGATTACTTTAGTCAGATCTACTCCAAAATCCTTCATCAGCTTCTTCATATACAAGGCCTCTTTCGTAGCGTCTGAGAGTGCCATGTATTCGGCCTCGGTAGACGATAAGGCCACTGTTTGCTGCTTCTTGGACTCCCAACTTACGGCCCCCCCACCGACCATAAAAACGTAGCCTGTGTATGATTTACGATTGACAACGCAGTTGCCCCAATCAGCATCAGTGTACATTTCCGGAGGTCCTCTTGATCGATGATAAACGATTCCAATATCTCTAGTCCCTTTCAAATAACGAAGCACCCTTTTGGCGGCCTTCCAATGCGAATCCCCGTGGCACTCGTTGAACTGACTCAAGTGACTCACAGCGTGCGCTATGTCCGGCCTCGTCCCTACAGACAAGTACATCAAAGCCCCTACTAAACTTCTATAAGGAGCATCCGACTGACAATGACTCTCTTCTCTCACGAGTTTGACGGCAGGATCCAAGGGAGTAGAAACAGGGTTGCAATCGATCATATTAAATCTTTCAAGTAGGTCATCGATATATTTTGTCTGACAAACTGCCATGTGGTTCTTGCCTCTGGAGAATTGCAGCCCCAAACAATATCTGAGGTCACCCAGGTCCTTAACATCGAATTTCGTCCCAAGTCGTTTGATGATTTGATCGATTTCGGTATCACTCGAAGACATCACCAAGATATCATCGACGTATACGATCACGTAGCATGTACGATCATCCTGTCCGACGCGATAAACACAAGGATCTGCCTCCGAAGGCGTCGCCCCAAGTGCACGAAGTTCCTCATTTAGCCGTTTATGCCAAGCTCGCCCAGCTTGACGTAATCCGTAGATGGCTTTGTTGAGATGGCATACTGCATCGAACTTACGAAGACGACTCAACATCTTCTCGGCTTCTCTTCTCACGAATTGATTTTCCTTCTCAGTCTCGACGATGAGCTCCAAGATCTCTTTCAAATGGTCAGGCATCTCCATATAGATGTCCTCTTCGACGTTCCCGTTCAGATATGCTGTTGTGATGTCAAGCTGCCTGATCTTCAAGTCCTTCTCGACAGCTACAGCTACGGCAGCTCGTACCGAACTCAACCTTGCCACAGGGGCAAATGTGTCGTGGAAATCGATCCCAGGAACCTGTGAGAACCCACGCGCCACGACGCGTGCCTTTCGTTTTTCGATGCTCCCGTCAGGTTTATATTTGTTGCGCAGAACGAATCTGCTTCCAATGACCTTCGAATGCTTAGGTCGCCTCACCAACTCCCAAGTGTTATTCTTGATCAGCGACCTGACCTCAGACGCCATGGCTTCCTTCCAAGCCATAGAATGCGGACCTGAAACAGCTTTGGTCAAGGAAATCTCGGCCGTGCAAGCGGACTCAGCCTCTTCAATCTTGTCTTCGACGTACCCTTTTCGTGGTCTTCCGGGTTTTCCTGTCCGGATAATAGGGGGACGTCCACGTTTTTGACGCTGTACCGGTTCTACATGCTCTTCGATTTCATCTTCATCGTTTTCAGCACGTCCTGGGAATCCTCTGAATCCACCTTCATCCTCAGAATCAACGGATGTCATGAAAGGGGATTCTGCAGGCGTCTCGAAATCGTCGTTTTCTCTGTTGGGCTGTTCCGAGATATCTTCAGTGTTGATCTCAACATCAATCCACTCCTGGCCATGATGTTCGTTCGACCGATCAAGTTCTTGGGAAGCTGTTTCCGGTGCCTTAACGCTGTCTTCCAGAAACTTCACATCTCTGGTCACTTCAACGGTTCGAGAGCTAGGCATCCATACTCTGTACACCTTGGATTCTTCAGAGTACCCGATGAATATTCCTTCTTGACTTCGTACCTGGAACTTTCCCTTCGTCGGATTTTTGTTCAAGCAAAATACACGACATCCGAACACCTTGAAGTGCTTGACCGATGGTACCTTACCGAGCCAGGCTTCATACGGGGTTCGGCCCTTTAACTTTTTCGTTGGACATCGATTCCGTATGTGATTTGCTGTAGAAATCGCCTCAGCCCAAAACGATTGCTTCAAACCGGACTGGAACATGAGACAACGGGCCGTTTCCACCAAGGATCTATTTTTCCTTTCCGCTATCCCGTTCTGTTCCGGTGTGTATGAAGTCGTCAATCGGCGCTGAATCCCCTCTGCCTTCAGAAAGTCATCGAATTCTTTATTGACATATTCCCGACCATTGTCGGATTGAATACTCTTAATTTTTACGCCGTGTTGCTTTTCTACGAATGTCTTGAAACGTTTAAACTCTTCGAGAGCTTGTCCCTTCGATTTCAGAAATCTCACCTCTGTCCAACGTGTGTGATCGTCGATAAACGTGATGAAATACGTAGATCCTCCGTTTGACTGGGTGCGCATCGGGCCACAAATGTCGGTGTGTATTAATTCTAATTTGGTCGTGGTTCTGGTCGATTCTTTTGGAAATGGAAGCCTGGTCATCTTCCCCTGAAGACAAACTTCGCAGTTCTTATCTTCAGGCACGTGTTCGAAGTCCATTCCTCGAACTGCTCCGTTTTTCGATGCGCTAAGAAGGTCATGGTAATTGACGTGGCCCATTCGTTGATGCCAAACCTGGGCTGAACTCGATGCCCTAGGAGCTTCTCTATCCTCACCAACAGGTTTTACGGAATTGCAGTCCTCCGATGGTTCGCCCTTCACGAAATATAGATTGTCAACTCGATTGGCGATCAGCTTCGTTGCGCCTTCTGTATCTGTTACCATAGCCTTCTCCTTCTCGAAAATTACTCTGTAACCGCTGTCCGTGATTTTCGATACCGACAACAAGTTCATCCTAAGTTCTGGTACATGGAGTGCGTTATTCAGGGTCACGTTACATTTTTCATCGTCTTGCCAGGTCACGATTTCAGCAATACCTTTGCCCTTTATGTCGGTCGATGCGTTGTTGGCTAACCTCAATCCGCTAGTTTTTCGTTCCTGAATCCTTTTAAAAACATTAACGTCTTTACAAAGGTGCGAAGTGCACCCGCTGTCTAGGCACCAAACATCTCTTGCATTTCCGCTCACAGCTTGACAACTCTCGGTATCTTCTTCGACTGCTAAGAAAGAGAGATTCGACTTCTTTTTACCTCCTGTCTGTTTGTCATTTGGGCAATCTGCGGCTTTGTGACCTTTCTCGTGGCACTTGTAGCATTTGTATTTAAACGACCCTTCCTTTTTATATTCTTCTTTGTCCTTCTTGTTTTCCTTCGGTTTCTTCATCTTCTTCTTGTTGACGTACATAGCCCCTTGCGATGAACTTGAAGTTGCTCCGTTTTTCCTGGCCTCGTACTCTTCGATGATTTTGGTGCGTAGATTTTCAGGCGTAGGCAGTTCATCTCGACTCTCGATAGCGACTCTGAAATTTTCATAGCTAGATGGTAAACTATATAACATCATTATCGCCAATTGATCCGGATTAATATTCACGTCCATATCTGCTAACTTGTCAACTGTATCAAAGAAACCCTGAAGGTGCTCACGAACATCTGCCCCCTCACTCATTTTGTGTAAAGTGAGACTTTTGAGTAGGGTTGCCTTTCGCGTAGGCCCTTTAGATTGAAATGTATTTTCTAATTTTTGCCATAACTCACGTGATGTCGTGCAGTTCTTTACCAAATTCAGTTGACTTGCGCTAATTGACAGGATCAGGTCTGATAAAGCCTTTTCATCCTTTGTTTTCCACTCTCTAATGGCGTTAGCGTTGTCGTTTCCCGGTTCTGGCTTCACTGCAACGCCACTCACATAGTCCCACGCATCGTTCTTCACGAGCAACGCCCGCATCTGCAGCTTCCAAGTGTCATAGTTGTCGCGTCCGAGCGCCTCGATACGAATAACACTGTTCGAACTCATCGTGTCGCACTGTCACTTTAGTGCGCGCCAAAATTGTTTACTTCAATAAAATATGGCCGCCGACGCGAAGGAATCGGGTGATTTTCGAATCACGACCGATGTCACGCTTTTGTCAACGAATGACTCAGCTTGTCTGTTCACACAAGTAATGCACCACTTTTGTTCACGCTAGTCGTGCCGTATTTTTGCAATTTGGCACTTGTTACATACTCAATGCTTGCGACTTGGTCGTTTCTATTTGGCAATCACTATCGAACAAAGAAGTCCTTTTTGTCGTGGAATAGCCCGTTTATACGGCTGGGTTCATAACCTGATAGAGTTGTGGAGGGCTATCGAATGAAACTCGCACTTCTAAATAACACAATAAGGTCTTTTATTGACCGATATGAAAAAATACAATGAAACGATCAGTGCTTAACGACGCGTAAAAAACAAGTACGGTCGCGGTGGTGATATTAATGTATATAAACAGGAAGAAGTGGCGGAGCCACTATCGCTATCTTCTTACGATGCAGGTCGCACCATCTAGTGGTATCTTCGCTAACAAAAACTGTAGTGGCCTTTTTATGTATGATTCTCTTTTAATTTTAATCATTATACCAATATTCGACCTTGCGCAAACTTATATTGATACTTTATAACTATTTTCCACTTCCCTATCGAAGAATGCACAGCCCTCTAATTTCTTCCTCGGCTACGTATCAGACAGGTTCTATGCATTATCACACACAAAAATTTTGAATTTTGAATTTTGTTAATTTTAACTTTTAATTAAAAAGTCTCAAAAAACGTATCATTCACTGCTATTCCTTTAAAATATGTCATTTACTTCGACTATTGTCTCAAGTTACCAAATAAAACTTTTAAAACTCCGTTTCGCGAACATCTCACGTGAGACTGTCCTACATGACAACTTCTGTCTCTTCCGTTCATCTTGCAAGAATGCTATCCACGATAGTCTACTGTTCTTTTCGGTTTAGTCCGTGTTCTGTTCTCTTTACTAACTTGTACTCATCTTGTTCTTTTGTCTAACCCACCATGCTTTCCCATTTGCTTCTAAACTTCGTTATTCTTTTCTTATTTTATGGACTAATATATTTGATTAATAATTTTCTTTAAAATTAATTAAAATGTAGTTAATTTGGTCATATTTTTGTCATCGAGATGACATGGTTCGTTGCAATGGTCATGAGTTCGTTGCAATAGTAGTTTCCAACGTGGGCAAAAGTAAATTTAGATTCCACTGCGATTGAGTATAAAGCTGGTTGCTGATTACGTCGAAAGTGAACCTTGCGTGATTGTGCAGTTTAAATGGACACGAAAGGCACTAAGAGCGGAAAATCACAACCGCGTAGTTAAAGCATATGAGATCCAGATGTCATATCGAAGAAAAAGGTTCGGCAGATTGTTTGATTAGTAATTCCGTGCGCATTAACCGCTGTCATTAGTCCCGTGAGTGTAGTTCATGTGTTTTCCTTGGAAGCTAATCTTCCACAGCTGGATGGTGAGACTCGGCGCCGACCTACACGACGTCTTGCGGGATCATTCAAACCAGGTATCTCCCATCAGGCCCCCAGGCATCTTCCCATTTGAATTGAATTGAATTGAATTAATGCCTTATTTTACGTGGCGAGACTCGGGCCATCAGGCCTGCTCTTCCGTCTGACCACGCAAATTTCGCTACGCTCCTTTCACCAACTAGCGGAGAAAGGAGGTATTTCTTGGGCGAGGAACAGGCGATTTCAATTTAGCTCAGGGCGTCATTTAGGCTTGAGGATCTTTTACATGCAAGTAAATCTACTAACATGGGACAGCCGGCTTTACTTCCCCTCCGACGGAAGGCGTACGAAGAATTTTTTCGCCCTTACAAATCCACGGCTTCCATTGGGTTTGAAACCGCCAACTTGGGTACAACGGTCCGGTACGCTAACCGTTACACCATCGGCGCGCATTTGGGTCAAGCTATAAGCACCCGACTGGTCTCCCTGCATGGGTGGAAGTGTAGTGCATGTAACTTTAAATGTGTAAGGGGTGAGAATACGACAAGGAAGAAATGTTAGCGCACGGTCCGTGGCCCATTTGTTAGGGTACTGCTCCGGTATTTGCCAATGTTGTTGTTGCCTATGTTTGTTGATGGGAAAAAACACGGAAAACTATCGATAGAGCATCCAGCCGCCAGAATTGTTCCTACAGATAGCATCTGAATTTGACCTAGCTATTTAGCTATAGTGCCAGAACTCCTGCCACCATCGGGACTCGAGCCCTTGGACCTCCAAGGCCCTAGGCATTACAGTGACTTCAGTGCTGTCCAGCAACGACCGTTTAATTCCTCGAGAGTCCATTAAAAATATATTAGTGCTCTCTCGGGTTTAGAATTTACCAGTGCTCACAAAATTTTAGATAAATATGTCCCTTCAATTAATCCGACTTTAAAATTCCATGTATGTATGTATATACATGGAATTTTGAAGTCGGATGAATTAAAGGGACATACATACACATTACATACATACACATTACATATATTATGAAAACTATTGGACTACATACGGTCGATATCATAGATAAGCGACTGGTCTGGTTATAAACCTCGACCATCGCTTCGCTTCACAGTTTTTAACGGCGTCCGTTTTGAATTCTTATTATTGGTATAATGACGATAGCTATTTTGTAAATGCGACAATTAGAACGGCAAAGTCAATGTTGCGTCGAAGCGCAACTTGCTTTAGTTGGCCGTACGTTATGCAAGATTCTAATGCATCCATTTCAGCTCTGCGTTTCTCTTGCCGAGGCAAGCAAAATGGCCCTGAAACACAGTTACATAAACTGTGGAATAAAAACATGTACTTGTATTTCGTTTATAGTGGGGTCATATATCGACCCACCATCAATTACGATGGAAATTTTTGATCCCTTATTTCCCTAATGTATTATCGAACGTATAGTATTGAACATAACGACATAACATTTAACGTCATATCTGTCATTTCTACATCAATTTGCAACCCTGTCGAGAAAATAAGCAGTTATGCGAAGAAAGCTACAAAATCATTTTATAGGTTGTTACCATTAAAAGCAATTCGACGCAATGACTTCTCTTTCGAACAACAATTTCCACATTATTTCCATTTTATTTTGTAATTTAGCTCTGTATATCATTGTTCGCTACGCTGTTGGTGAAATTGTGGTGTAATAGTTTTGTTTAAAAATGTTAAGAAATAGTGAGTGGCGTAACAAAATGGCACATACTTTATCTATTGATTAACGAATCCAGGCTCGTCAATTTCTAAGGTCATTAGTCCCGTAAGTGTAGTGCACATTTTTTCTCGGCAGTTGGCTGTGACCGCTGGACGTTGAGATCTGGCGCCGACTACCGTTGGCTAGCGAAGTTTTCCGCAACTAGGTATCTCTCACCAGCCGGGCACCGCCCCAGACGAGACAAGCGCCAAGTTCCCGACCTGTCTCCCGACATGCGCGAATGTGTACTGCACAAAAGTGTGTGCGTATGTGTGTGTAAAGGTTAAGAATATGACAAGGAAGAGGAAGAAAAGATCGCGTACCCGCCTGGTGTTGATAGGAGAAATCACGGAAAATTATCGATCAGAGTAGCCGACCACTAGAATTCTTCATCACACGACTGAATTCAACCTAGGTATGAAACTAATGTTGAAAATCAATCGGGAATCAAAACTAGGACATTCCAGGGAGAGGTACTACAGTGAAATCAGTTGATGCCCTGAGCCACCTCTCTCAGTACTTCATCGAAATATTTGTAACGGTTCAGCAAAGTTCTATTAAGTTTATTGCAAATTTTATTCTACTATTATTTCTGCCATCTCTTGTACAACTCTTTTCACTAGAAAAACACCACAGTGTATTTCTTAGCATCTAACTCTTGTAGATAACGAGCCGATTATCCAAGGTGTATCTACCAAAGGCATAACGTAAACAAATCCACAGGTGTTTGCTGCGATGATCCATACATACGATCGATAACGCCGCTCGAAGAAGCCATCGCTAGCATCTGTACATATGGATATTCTTTGCAAAATGTGTTGCCTTTATATGATACCAGGCCTATTCAGCACAAACTACATTTTCACCCATAGATGAAAATTTCTTTAAAAATCACAAACTTTTTACGGGTTTAGGATACACTATTTTTTAGACGGCATCTGTGAGCTTGCATAGCGTACTAAAGTTCTAAAACTGCTAAAAGAAAAACGAAGCTACAATGTTCTAGTAAATCTGTGAATGCAACAGAGAAAAGGATGATGGGAGGGAAAGATATAATGCAACAAAACAAAGATGAAAACGATCATGTCCAAGCAGATCTTAACCCTAAGTACCAGGATCACTTCAGCACTCTGCCTTAGCTCATCCGTTTGTGTCGGCTGCAAACTTAACGGGATACACAAAAAAAATTCCGTCCTCTCACTTCGGAAATCTACCGGTGTTCGCCCCGTTTGAACCAACGACCTCTCGGTACTTTCAGTAGCTGCTTTGTTAGTTGGCAGTCTCAAGATGCATTAATGGATGAGCGTGTTGAGACACTTTAAAATGACGTTCTCGAGTAGCAAAGAGAAACACCTTAAAAAGCACTTCTTGATAAAATAGCGACTCGTGATGTGTTTCGATAATTGTGTGTTACTGATAAATACACTTGTGTCGTATGATTTCGTAAATGAATGTGTGTGATCTAATTTTGCATTGTTTCAGCCGATACAGATATATTAGTAATACTTCTTCACGTTTATAATTTCACAAAAGGAAAAAGGAAAGTATATTAGCCTAGAAATTGTTTTTGTAAGCGAAATCGAAACAAAGAAAGCGTAACAATATCGTGTAGGTACTACGCATTTCTCATATGACACACTCAGTTTCATAATTATTTTGAATACCAATTGGAAGTATAAATAGCTATTTACGTAACTTGCGAAGAAAGTGAGTCTTTGGCGAACAAATGAAATTGGCAACGCGACGAAAGGCCGATCTGGATAACCGAGGTTCTTAAGGTTGAAGGGCCATAGCTGCCTCGACTCGAAGGGTCACGGATTCGAATCCCGCCTCGGGCAGAGATGTTTGTGTGTGTTTATGTCGTTCTTACGGGTCTTCCCTACAGTTTCCCCATCACTTTAAAAATCACCAAATCAAAAAATCATAAATGACGAAGATGTTGAAAACCGACCGTAAGAAAAAAAAGCGACGTAAGGAGGCGAGTCTGGAATTTCAAAATACGAATGGCAAAGACATATTCGTACCAGTTTTGTACAATATTTGTACCTTCTTTCCCCGTACGTACATAACAGAAAGTACTCTTATTATAATCGTGCGCCCATAAACAGCGATTTTTCGGCAGAAAATTTCTTGTTCCCGGGCCCTCGAAACGAAAATGTGGATAAACCGTGTTCCTAATGCATTTCTTCCTCTAACACGTTGTGTAGTCGGAATCCATGCTTTGTGGGTCCTTGATACCGAAATCAGATTGACGGCAAAACGTCTGTCCGTCCTTTCGCCCGATCGCTGCTAGGACACTACAGCCGATTGTCTCCAAAATCGATATTCCCCAATCGATTTAAATGAACTTGAGAACCTCTGAGTTTGAAACGGGTATTTTCGTTTTGGGGAATACTTTACGAGAAGCCTCAACATTTTCAAAATTTTCTCAAAAATGGCTGCAACTTTTTGATTAAACTTTGTCCCCGGGTAACGTAAAAGAATCTTAAGAAAATGGTGCATTTTTGTTAAAATATTACTCGCATATTTTTTGATATTTTATCTGCATATTTTTCGAAAATTGCAGGACTTTACCTTTTTCCGCCTCTCATTACTATTACCGCATTAAAGATAAGCGTTTTTCTTGAAGTAAATATGTTCTTTAAAGCCACATCTTAAAATATTGTTTTGAACAATTTTCTTCTCAAAAAACGACCCCAAGTTCTTTCTTTAAATTCTCTCCTCGTATGTATCCAAGGATAGTAAAAAAAATTGCTGGTCTCGTTTCGGGGAACTCTGTATCAAACATTTATAAAAAACATTTTCTCAAAAACGACTCCAAATAAAAAAAGGAACGCTTAAAAGAATAGCGCTTATTTTCGTTAAACACTCTGTATGTTCGAAAACAGCAAATTTAGAAATAATTCGAGAGAGTATGTGCTATTGTAGTGCCACTAGTTTTAGTATAAATTCATAGAATCTTACATCTTGGGATCATTAAACGAAGTGACAGCCACATTGATTCATGCTACCCCAGTATTTTGTTTTCTTTGCATTACCCAATTGTTGTATATGGTCTTGCTATTGTAAGCGTAAAATATACTTCCTATCAATAATCAGTAATGATCTATCAGTAAGGTACTGGTTTTCATGCTTGAGTACTGAAAACAGCCTTTTAACAACAGCTGGACTCCACGTTTTCAAGAAAAACCCCTACAAAATCCAGAAAATATATTCAAAAGTAAAAAATTGTGAAGTAATTGTCGGGTACGGATATACAATTATTAATTAATATTAGTTCTTAAAAATGCATTTTTTAATAACGAATTATGTCTATTGGAAAGTATTGTAAAAATAAAACATTACTAACAATATTGGGTAACCAGAGTGGGAAGAGAATGAAAAAGTCAACGATTTTAAGCAAATATTGAATATACACGTAGTTCGTGCCTACTACAGGATCCTTTTTGTGCCTTCTTGATATGAGTGTAGTCAAAATTTAGGATTGAAATTTTCGTTGAAATCAAACCGTATTGGCAGATTTTTTACAATTCTTCCTAAGTGAGAAGAGATGTATTTTACGAGACAAGAGGAAGAAGTGCGTTTAATTTCGCACTAAATAACACGGAATAAATTGTATTTAGTTAATATATTAACTATTGTATTTTGTTCGGCTTCATTTGCCTTTCAAGGGTTTTAATTTCAATGGTGTCTATTACGTTTCGAGTAGCATCGATTAAGCTTTTGAATTTGATGTTATCAGTGAAAAAGACAAAACGTATATTTGTGATTCAACACATTTGACGTTTTACGCAATTACTACAAAGGTCATATAAATCGCTCACTTAATGACATGTTATCTGGCAAGAAAATAGAGACCTGTTGTGGAAATAGTGATTCTCTGGGAACATCATGACATGCTCATTACGAAAAACTCAAATTTGCTGTGTAAGTTTCTCTCACTTTACCTTTCGTAACTAGACGACATAAATTTAAAGATCAGGAATTCCCTGTCGGAGTCCCTGCAGAGACAGCGGCATTGCGGATTCTGAGCTAAACTCAACCGGTGTTTTGGTTAAAGCTTCCGGATTCTTCCTTCTACCATGCGAATTAGATTTTTAACCGGATCGAACTCTCATTGTTCGCATTAATATAGTAAGCTTCTGAGACCAAAACGGTAAAGGAAATATTTCTTTCTAACATTATGAGAACACGATGTATTTTTCACCAGGAACGAATCATCCTGTAAATAAATATTATTAAATGATTTATTTAATTAATGATTGGAATTGAATGGAATTGAAATGAGAATAATTATTTCATTTAATTTCGTTTTATTCATATATCTTGTTAGTTATTTATTTTTGTCAAATACTGATAAATTGATAAGAAAAACAATATTCCCGAAACCATGATACGTATTTGTGTATTTCAGTTCAAATCTACGGTTTGTGATTTTATTTCAGCATTTCAATTTTGAGGGCGACAACTGTTACCTCCTACGAATTGTACCGCTAACTGTCCTGCAACGCACTAGGCAGGAGGTAAATATAATCTAGGAACTGTCTTTCGAACGAGCAATACGTGATACAAGAAATACATCAAGACTCGTGACAAAGAGCGTTACACTTCCCCAATCGAGTGCAGAAAATGCCCGCGTCACCGTCTGGTGATAAGTTGGAGTACAGCTTCGGGTGGGAGAGAGATAGGTCGACACGCGCCGCCCATCAGATTGCGCGGATAATGAAGTTACTGAGAGAACGATGCGTTCAACTTCAACGAGGGCACGCCGCCGGCGCTCACACACGTGACAGGCGACGGCACACCTCCTTGAACGGAGCACAGGGCCATTCTCGCTTCGTTTTTAATTGTTATCAGAGTTTAAATTGTTCAACGCATGAATCACCTTGAACGACATTCGAACCGGGTCTCCTGGACCCTGTAGTAAAAAATGATTGAACCAGTTTGAATTATTAAATCCGTTTGTTACACATTAAAATGTTCATAGCTACAAAGGTACAATAGGATTTCAATATATCGACCTCTATATATCGAACCTCTATATATCGGTATTCTCGATACATCGAATTATTTTTTGTCCCTTGAAAATTCCGTTTAAAAACATTTCTGTAGCTCGAAACTTTGTTCTAAATATCGAACTTATTTTCTACCTTGTCCATATTTTTGTAGGGAATAAAAATCTACATGTTCAATATTTCGGCAGGATTTGGGATTGAGGGAAAATGTTTCAAATGAAATGTTTCAGTGGGTTAACAAGTGTGAACAATACTTTGAATGGAGTGCATCATGTGTGAAACATAATCAACAACATTTATAGCATTATAACATATAATATATACAACATGTCAATTTAATCAACATCATACGTGTGATTTTTTATTAATTTTCAATTCAATGGTTCAGTCAGGTACGTTTGCAGTTCTAATTTTATGTCACTATTTATAGATATGTTGTACGTATTATTAATAATTTATTGTTGGATTTTCTATTTTACCCGATTTTTCCAAAAATTGTTTATAAGTATTTGTTGCAAACAAGTAATTTTTATAAAAATATAATTTTTTTCCATTTATCAAAGTTTCTGTATTTCGAATTTTATCGAAGGAACCGTCAGATTCGATATATGGGGGCGCAACTGTATTTATAGTGATGGAGATATTTCCCACGCAGTTGTGTAATGCAACACAGTGGCAATGAGGTAACGGTTGAGGAACAGAATTCGGCACTGACGGCCGCTGGCCCAGGGGCATAATTTTGGGGCACTCAGACATTGCAACACAATCATCATTCGACAAAAAATAAAAATAATAAAAAAGTTTCAGTAAACAAATAAGGAGGTAATTTACAGGGGAAAGAGTCCACGGAATATGAAAAACTCACATAATCTATACCAGAATACTGAATGTTCGTCTGTACTAATAAATAATCTTGACTTTCATCCCTTATTACAATACAGGTTTAGAAAGTAACTCACAATCTAGACGTATAGGAAACGAAATTACTTCTAAGAAATAATGATATACTAGCTTAGTGTTGTGTCTCGCATGCTTTAAACTGTTTTAAAAGTATTTTCATATTTATTAATTTCACTTTTTTAATTAGATTGGAAGGATGTAAAAAATTGTCAGTTATCCACATGCGGAAGTGTGCGTCACATGGGGGTCGAAGTGCCGCAGATTGAGGTAAATGAAAATGAAACTAATACTTTTAGGGTTTATTCATGGCAAAATACTTCGTTCTCTGATCTCGTGGTCTACGGAGTATATTCGAGTGGCTCGTACAGAAAGAGCAGATACTATTTTCATTCGGGAACATGAACGATTGTGCATTTTTATTTAACACTGAGTCATGGAACAGGTAATAGAACCGTAGATCTTCTCATATTTTTTGATTAATTGAATCTTTAATTTTTAAATGGATTTTGTTTCTGCAGTGTTTATCTTATAAAAAGAAGAATTAAATAATGCTTTATTTCAATGTTTTAAAAGGAATATTGTTTGAAAACGATATGTTTCTGCCATGTAATTTCAATTGAGCAGTACTGACGTTTTTTTTGATACTACAGGCAGGCACGCAATATTCGCAGACTTTAAGCAGGTGACCTTGTTCTCCTCTTTCGCGTCGAATTGAGTGGTCCCCCTCAGTCACGGTGGATGGGGAGGAAGAGGGAGAATTGCCGGCCGCCCTGTCGTTCCTTCCAACCTCTCCTAGCGGTCTTCGCCATGACTGCTCAAGGCCATCTGTTCCAAAAGCAATGAATACTGCGCGCCGATGCCCGTTTTCAGTGCGTGCAACATGCCACAAATATACACTATGTGATCAAAAATATCCGGACACGCGGCTGAATATGATTTACCAGTTCGTAGGGCCCTCCATTGGTAATGCTGGAATTCAATGGGGAGTTGACCCATCCTTAACCTTGATGGCAGCTTCTACTCTCGCAGGCACACTTTCAATTAGGCGCTGGAAGGTTTCTTGGGGAATGGCAGCCCATTATTGACGGAGTGCTGCAGTGAGGAGAGGCATCGATGTAGATCAGTGAGGCCTGGCACGAAGTCGGCGATCCAAATATCCCAAAGGTGTTCGATAGGATTCAAGTCAGGACACAGTGCAGCACAGTCCATGACAGGGATGTTGTCTTGTAACCACTCCGCCACAGGCTGTGCAGTATGAACAGGTGCTCGATCGTGTTGATAGATGCAATCGCCATCCCTGAATTGCTTTTCAACAGTGGGAAGCAAGGTGTTTCAAACAGCAACGTAGGCCTGTGCCGTGAGAGTGCCACACCAATTATGGTGTGCAAGCCGCCTCCATGAAAAACACGACCACACCATAACACCATTTTGGACGTGTCCGGATACTTTGGATCACATAGTGTACTATTTTTTAACCATATTACTTTCAAAATGTTAACTTGTATTATTTATCATTTCATTATCTAGTGTGTATCAAATGCATGCGGAAGAAAACTAATCTGTTGCATTTAAAAATTCAAAGATGTTTACATTTCTTCCAAAATAAAAATACGTGTTACGAACCAGTTTCACGGCGTACGTCTTGCTTCCATGGCTCAGAATTATTAGGAGAAAACTGCATTTTACTATTGCGAGCAGTCTACTAGTGATTTTGAGTAAACCAGTTTGTAGGTCAGCTGGTATAATACGAATAATAACCTTCAATGACAAAAGTACGCTGAAGACACACTAGGTTAGGAAGGGAGAATGAAGTCATGAGATAAACAAAGTCATTGAATTTGGCAATGCACATTTTAAAGAAATGTTGGACACTCGAAAGAAGTGGCTTATTTGTATTTATATTCTCTCTCTGTAAACGTCCTAGCATACACTCAGGAAAAAGCGAGAAAATCATGGGAGCGTCGTCAAATCCTGTGGCAATAGAGAAACTGCAGTCAGGGTTCTCTGTACTACGTAGTCAACGAGAAAGTGAAAATCTCTTTTGAAAATAGCGTAAGTGACTAAATTAACAATCTGATATCAATTTATCAGCTACTTTACAAATTGTACACAGACCTCACAAATAAACACCAACACAAAATACAATTAGAATTTTCCATTTACTTTGCTTTAAATTGTTTACTACCCTCCGAAAAAATATGGTAACACAAACGTCTAGTAATGAAAATGCACAATAGAAGTATAATGTTGATTCAGATATCATCATAGCCAGTTTTGCAGAATGGTTGTTGTATGTTCAATATGCCATCACATTCAACACAAAAATTCTACACCAATATTAATATTTCACACTGGGATCAAGACAAATGATGTGATTTAGTGCCTCACCTGGATATTAGCTGCCTCTTCTTGCACATTTTTCAAATACGGCTGCCGCAGTTGAACATTTCTTTCTTGACACGAAGACACTTGTCGATTTTGGCGTAAAACCGAGCTGAACACTTGTTTGTTTATTTATTTCTCGACTAATTTAAAAAAAAAGTTGGCAATGTTCACACAAAAAGAAAACTACACAACGTATACAACTCTACACTGAAATCATTGAAACTAATATTTTAAGGCGTGGCAAAAACTAGCTAAGTATAATTAGAAAACTTTGTGGCCGTTACTGCTGCCATCTACCTCCACCGAAACGTAACAGGACGAGGAAATGCCCAGGAAACTGGAACGCAAAGAGTGTGCTGTTTACCAAAGTTGGCGCGCTCTTTCAATTGATGCACTGGGCATGTTTTCAAAAAGATGGAAAGAGATACATTTAGCATAAAAATATATGCTAAGAACAATCAAACAATGATGATCGAAAACAAATAATTAGGGAATGAACAAATCTAGGTCTAAGACATTTAGCACATATTATTAAAACGATATTAAAATATTTATTTTTATTTAATGTATCATATTATTAGAATGAATATATTTATCATTTGATTGTGATTGACATATTCTTTAAATAGAAACATGATTATCTAAAGGTCTTCCTGGTTTAAAGTTTCTCTGTTTTAAAAAACAAATCAAGAATTCGAATTTTTAAGTGAAGTATGTATCACAAGGAACTACTGACTAGGTTATATAGATGTTTCTGGTAAATATTGTTTTTAATTATGTTGAATCGTGTTTCATCATTTGGTGTATGAGAATTCTGTGCATGGTATCTTCGATTTTGACAACTGGGGTTTGGATTCTAATCTTTCTCTTTCAAATTCTAATTAAAACTCATCGGCACAGCAATGGCTAATGATGAAATTCGTTTCCTTTGTATATAATATTTTTAATTATGCAAAGAATACATTTAATTACAACTTATATTCAGGTATTAATGTAATGGAAATAACAGTTCTGATACACAGGTTACTGAAAATTCGAATTTATATTTGAAATTTTGCTTATTATCCACTACATATATTCATCACCTTTCTATTAGTTATATAAACTACCATAAAGTAATATTTTCAATACTGTTCGAATTATCCAGTGCTTAATTTGGCAATCTTGGCGATTCAGTCTCATAAATGGATAATGTAAAGTAAACTAAAGTTTTTTTGAAAAGTTTTGGATGTTATTCTTAAGAATCATCTACTTCAATGACCAAGAACGATAATAAAATATGATGTTAAACTATTGTTAACAACAAACGTGCCTATAATAATGAGCTGTATGATGTGAGGGATTTGCATTCAATAGAGCTGATTCTAAAACTTTTCGGAATAGCTCTTTTCTGAATGTTTTGAACAAAAATGTGAAAAGACATATTTCGCTTGTTCTGATCCCAAAAGAAAGTGTTTTTGGATAATGAAGGCTATTGTTTTCTTTAATTTTACACTCAAACAGAAAATATACCTGTTAGTTCCCAACAACAGAGGAAAGTTGAGATAGATTCAAACGTAGCAATCTTCTTTTAATTCTTGAAATTGAGTTACTGGTACTCTTGACAACCTTGATCATGAAACCTACCTGTATAATATCTCAAATCTCTTAATATTTTCAAAAAAGCATGCTACTTTCTGTAACAGAAATAGAAGTAAATATCAAACCCAGCCATCTCCATAAAACTGGGTTTCAAAGTTGACAATCTTCTAACCTATCAATCAGTGAAGCAAAATGACTGCTTCCAGTAAATACAGAGTATTTACTACAATACATGAATTGCGCACATATATAAACACTTATATACAATAATTAACTGATATAAACAACGTTAGAGAGATAACCCGTGCGAAGATTCCCTTTTTGTAAATCATCTCTGTTTTAAAAGTGAAAATAGATTCATAACAGAAATCAACTTCTAACGGCTAGCTCCGGAACTGTCTCCCATTGTATAGGTCCGATGTAGTGAGTGAGTAAATATTCTGATATTATTAAGCGTTTATTAACAAATAAAATATTTAGAACTGTGATGATAAAATCGCAAAGAAAATCAAATAGCTAATTTAGTTGTAATCATTGTTTGTACGTAAATGGTAAGAGAAATGGTAAGCTATGTTAAACGGAATATTTTTGAAAAATGGTGGGAATTCTATGGATCAGAAAAAGAAAGTAACAATGAATTACACCGTGATATGGGAAAGGAATAACCTCAACAAAGAATGCATCAGTGACCCACGACTCTTCGTCGCAGTCAAGCACCAACGTTCTGGTTTTGACAGAAACAAATGACAGTTTTGATAGACACGAATGATATTGCATTTTTCTACACTTACGCATAAAAAATAACCCTAGTACAAAATTTGTGCCTCTATTTCATAGTTAAGATGTTCTGCGTTAAAATATAATTCATAGGGATTTTATTAAACATTATATATTAAAAATTAATAAAAGAATCTACATTTTATTCTGTCGATCGATATCATTAGTGCTCCCTTTTACTACGTAAATTTGTGAAAGTCGTGGTGGTGCAAAAGTCGATAAAAGATGTCACTCCAGTGCTGTTCGTTCATAGAATACATCTCGGAAATGTTGTAGAATTTGGCGCCATGAAATTGACAGCCACATGTAAATTACGTGTTGTGTCCGAAGTCAATGTCTGAAAGAATTCAAGTCCTGAATAGAAGCACACAAAATACAAAATAATGTGTATCTCGTTTTTAGATGTAAAAATACTTTTTTATAAATTTAGTGAAGTAAAATAACCAATAATACCAGCCGTGTTTTGTAAAAAATGATACTAAAGAAGAAGATCAGCGCCTTGCTTTGGTCTGGAGTATCTTACTCTTGAACAATTTATCCAAAAAAACCTGAAACGTAAATTAAATCATCTAACATAAATTCAAATTCTAATGTAATCACCGTCATTCCCAAACCTTGCGCCAAGATCGTCAACATCACGTCCAATTTCGTCGCCCGCCTTTGATTGAGATAACAAAGAATCCACGGCACATGTCCCCCGCACAAACTCTCGAAGCCACACGTGCGCTCACAAGACAGATAGCACGTGGTTTTCCCGAGGCGTCAGCTCTTTCAAGCCAGAAAGGCATGCCACGTCTGCCTCCTGAAGAAGTGGTGGACGACGAGGGGGAGGAGGAGGAGAAGGGTCCGGGAAAGGAGGAGGGGGAATGGAGGATATCGAGTAGGAGGTAGGGAGGTGTGGTGGAAGAGGTGAGGGTGGAGGAAGGGGTTGCAAGACGCGGAGATGGAGAAGGATGAGGTTGAGAAGTTTGGAGTGAGGAGGTGGAGAAAGAAGCTGGGTAAGGGGAGGATGAAAATCCTGAGGTGAGGGGAAGGAGGAAAGAGAGGAGGAGTAAGAAAGGTGGGAGAGGAGGAGGGGGCTGGCAGGAGGCGTGGGAGAGGAGCTGGCAACGGAGCAGTTGTTCAGGAGGCGGGGTGCAAGAAGAGGAGGTGGAAATGAAGATCTCCGAGGTAGAGGAGGAGGAGGGGGTGTGGCGGAGGGGGGCGGTGGAGGGTTTAAAAGCGCGAGAGGCAGCGGAGGGCACACCTTTGCCGAGATGGGTCGCGTACTACCTCTTTTGCTCGTCGCTTGCCTGGCGGTGCTCGCCGCCGGCCACAAGTCCCTGGAGGGCTACCGCGTCTATCGCCTGCAACCCATCACCACCGAGCAGGTACGCACTCTCTATCTCTCTACTTAAACCAATGTTGTTAATTCAGAATAATACATATTATTTATTTCGTTTCCAACAAATATGAAACACATTACATACTAAATACACCGAATTTTGGCTATGCCGAAAGACTTTAAGCTTCACAGTTAGTATAGAAGCTATCGGCCATTCACTGGAAATCATCTCAGAGGATGGCAGCTTTGCATGAAAGTAGAGGAAAAGCACAGTACGATTCTGGTAGGGAAAATCATCAACTGTCAAAAACACACTGTCAGGAGACGAATGTCCTCCCACATTTTATTTTTGTTTAAACTCTTCAAAAACTTATGAGTGAAGGTAGGAGCAGATACCGCAATTTTCTCTTCCTCCCGACTACGAACAAACACTCTGCTAATGTCGATCTTTTGTGTACCTATTATCGGATGCTGACTAAACAAAAGTTTTCGTTTTATTTTAATAAGTTCTTTATTTCATGTATGTCCTCTTCTGCTCTTAAACTTCCATCTGAAGAAACAGCATTTGCATTTAAATATTCTACAAAAATCATTCTAATCTCCCCGTTAAGGCAAAATCTACATTTTTCCAAAATCACGTTTTTGTAACACGCATTGTAAAAACATAATACACGTACGTTCTTAGAATAGGCATTTCGTGACTTTCGGGGCAAATAAGTCGTGAACGTGTAATGAACGAGATGCGAGAGGAAGGGTCGATTGTGCAAGGTGCGTTTGTGCTTCCCGCAGTTCGAATGGGTGCGTGGCATGCAGCATGACCCCGCGCTGGACTTCTGGTCCAACAGCGACGTCATGGTGAGCCCAGAGCGCCAGGAGACCTTCCTGGACCAGCTGCAGCGCGAAGGCATCCAGTGGGAGACCCTCGTCAACGACGTTCAGATGTGAGTCTCATTCTACATCCTTACTTTTGTTGTTTCACATTTCTCGCTCAGGTAAAGGAGCTTAAACCTTCGCGCGCGGCGATGGTGTAACGGTTAGCGTACTGGGGTATGTTGTATCCAAGTTTACGGGTTCAAACCTGATCGAAGCCGTGGATTTTTAAGGGCCAAAAAAATCATTCGTACGCCATCCTTCGGAGGGGAAGTAAAGCCGGCTGTCCCATGTTAGTAGATTTACTTGCATGCATTTACGGATCCTCACGTCTAAATTGAAATCGCCTGTTTCTTGCCCAAGAAATACCTCCTTTCTCCGCTAGTTCGTGAAAGGAGCGTAGCGAAATTTGCGTGGTCAGACGGAAGAGCGGGCCTGATGGCCCGAGTCTCGCCACGTGAAATAAGGGATTTATTCAATTCAATTCTTAAACCGGACATACTGTCTTGACTCACTGACGCAATGGCAAAGTAGGCGAAGGTTGAGGTTTTTTGAGTCCCACGAAAGGATGTCGTCAGGTCATCAGTTGTTAGCACCTCGTACCTCATATCCGATTCAAAACAGCATGAAAACCAAAATTAGTTACCCCTCTTAACACCCCCTTCAGCACCCGAGACCAGCAGCCACCCGTCATGAAGTGCAGTGCCAGTGAAGCGCAAATGCAAACCATCTCCCTAGATCACCAATCACCACTAATCTCCTCCCTAGGAACGGGGAAGGCACCAAGACACAATCCTTTCCAGTCTCTTCAGGATGTAAACCGAGAATGGTAACCATCACGTATACTTACATGCCGAATGGTCAGATAGAAGTGGCAATGTTATGTTACGAGGTCTCAGAACAGAAAATAGTTTTTTGTTGGTTTAAAATGTTTTGGGATTAATTTATAAAAGTTACAGCTATTTGTTAATTGGAGTACGCAATAGAGCAATGCAGATACTGTGAATAATACTTTCGAACTCGTTTCATATGATTTTCTTTCAAAAGGTGAGCAGAAATTAATCTACTGTTAAGGTCATTAATACATTAATTTATACTTCTTTTCTTCAATTATGTGATACTTCTTTACGCACCACATAACCAAATTTTTGTTGTTGTTGTTGTTATTTAAGATCGCAACAACATCCAAGGCATTCGCGATCACTACTGGTTTTAACGTTATGGATAACTGTGAACTAGATGAAATGATGTGTGGTGATGGGGGTTGAAAGAACGAACACAAATACAACCATGCCCAAGGCGGGACTTGAATCCGCGATCCTTCGGCCCGACATCGCTACGGCACCACTGCCTCGCGGATTGGCTCTCAACAAGTTTGTTAATATCGAAACTTAAAGTTTCTCGGTCCACATTCTTTTTCGCAGGAAGTTTATATGTATGACATTAATGAAAGTAAATTGTCAATCTCTTCATCGGGAGAACTCAATTAATATATCTTATTTTCATGACTTGTAGAACGAAGACCAAAATTTGTACGAAACATTAGCACATAAATCATGAGTGTTTCCTTGATATCTTAACTATCACTGAACGAGTGGCTTCTTATCTTATCGAGCTGAGATTGCATCCACTCTCAGGAGTGAAAAATCTACAATGACCTATTGTTTCTGAACTTAAACTACTTAACCAGATGTGGCTATTTTAATGGAATGTTAAATTGTTCCACCGAACTTTTGCTTACGTTGTCCTATGCGACAAATACCCGCTTTTAGGGTTTTCCAACTAATTTATGCTACATCATAGCTAATGAGTGTTCTGGCGAGTTGGATGTCTTCATCGTGAGTCAAAAGGGACAAAAAGCCATGCAACAGCGCATCAAAACCCTGATCCCACACATTCAAATATTTTGATTATGGTGACTACATTTCTGTAATCCGAAAATTCTCAATTGAAAAAAACTTGCAAAATTTCTACTCTTCATCACAAACCTAAAATATTCTCAAATATATCGTTATAAATATAGCGCTTCAACTGTTTTTATGCACAAGTGTCAACGGAATACCTACATAATTTAATCGAATTAAGTAGTATAATTTTGCTTTCGGATTTAGCACCACTACACAAACAACAAAATTTAAATACACTCCTACAAATAATTTATCAACAACTGATCATCAATTAGCATTAATTGGTTGACTTTCTTAGTGAATAGAAAAATGGGGATCCAGTCCCCGATTCAGCGATTAGATTTGCTTTTTATAATTCGATGTCATGGGTCGAAGAAAACCACAGTTGACCATTGAACTACTGTGCTCAAAAACTGAAAAAGTTTTCTGTAATTCATAAGAAGAGAGTTACGTATTTTATTTCCAATGAAAATAAGAGAAATCCCATATTATTGACTAGACTATAAACATTTTAAGATGAAGATATTCTCAATCAACGTTAGGTTTTTCTCGCAGAAAGTTTGCTTACGTTGTTATGAGAAAAAATAATAATAAATGGATGGGACTTCAAGCTCCTGGGGGATACGCCCTAGTTTCCGCGAGATCTGACCGTGCGACATCTCTTATCTGCGCGCGCGCTTCAATTCATTTTTATTAATTTTGGTTTCGGGGCCCTTTTGCAACTATGTTCATTGTCGTCCATGAGTCTAAAGAGAAAATGATGGAGATAATGAGTCGAATGATGATGAACAATTAATTGACTGATAGGCAGGAGGTACGAGAGATACCCGGAAAACATGCTGAGATCCCAGTTTGTCTATCACAAGTTCCCCATGGATAGAGCAAGGATCGAACCCGGGACGCGAGTTTGAACTCAACTTACCCTACAGAAAATGTTGAAAACACTCTCCGCGTATTTATTTCTAGGCACATTACCTCCAATGGCGGTAATCAGGCGAATCATGAGGGACAATGGGTTGAATGAGGATCTGGAGGAGCATTCTAGCGACGAAATTTGACATAGATTGAGAGTGGCCCCATCTTGTTAAAATGTTTATATCGTAGGAAATAGTATGGGGTTATGTTGTTTTCACACAAAAAAGACTACGCAAGTCTCATCGTATAAATTGCAGAAAACTTGTTCGGCAGCACTGCCGCCATCTTTTTTGTAATTGAAGGTGCACTGAAGATGACCCCAATGGGATACAAAAAGATGCCTGTGTTAGACATGACAGCAAACAGGGGCAATTATTTGATCTGAATTTCCACAAAACTGCAATTGTGTCACTAATGTTTACTTAAATGCAACCGTATTGTAAAAAAACTCATGTGATTGTATTTCGCACAAGTGCTACACAGTGATACGCGTGACACAAGGAAATATCCCCTCCATGCAGTTAAACCTCAACACAAGAAGGAAGAAGGCAGTAGTGAAAGGGCTCTGGTATTACACGAGAAGGATTATTAAGGAAAGGCTAGAAAACGAATTAAGATTGACATTGTTTGACTTATCTACATTTCTACTTTTTTTGGTAAAAACCTCTTATTTGAAATATTATAATCATTCTTATTCTTTGACTAACATCCTGCTTCATATTTCAACAATGCCATTGCTATTGAAATCTGATTGCACGTGCTTCTGATTGTTTCATCTCATACCGCTAGTAACACTATTAAAACACGTGGCATGCAACGATGGCCTGGGGCAAGCTATTGCCACTTGCGACAATGCTTAACACGAATGCCGTAACTCAAATCGTTTAGATGCAGAGTATTTATGTGCGATTTGGTGGTGGCAGGACCATCGACGCCGAGAAGATGCGCCAGCTGATGGCCTCCCCCGACGGCATGGGCCGCGCCATCTCCTTCACCAAATACAACCGCTACGACGAGATCCAGGCCTACCTGCAGGAGCTGGCGTCTTCCTACCCCAGCATCGTCACAGTTGGCAGCCTTGGTACCTCGTCTGAGGGCCGCGCCATCCCGCTCATCAAGATCTCCACTGGAGGTAAACCCTTCACTAGGACGACGTCGAAGTAAAGCAGTTGATTTAGAGGTTCCGCAAGGTTCAGTTTATTGACACCTTGACGACTGGTCTCCGGGATGTATTCAAACTGGAAATCCTAATTGGTTCCAATAAATTGATTCCTTTGAAATGGAGGAACGAGTATGATTTTGAAAATTCGTTCATCATGGAATATTTAGTGTGAGAGATTTTATATGAAACAATCCAAGATGCGGTAAAATGTCATTACATTTAAGAAATTAATTCTTCTTCTTCTTCTTCTTCTTTGTGTATCTAACTACATTCAAATTGAAAAATAGTCTGACGTAAAAATGAATGAAGATGTAATAAATTTAGATAATATAAGAAAAAGCTGAAAAGCACCACGAATGGTAACGTGTAGGATTTGGTTTCCTATAAGATTTTGTATAATCAACTACTTAAACTTTAAGAAATTCCGATGCAACATGGATCACTGAGACAATAACCGATCATTTTGTTCCATAGAATTTGGGAAAACCGAAGCAGAGGAGAATACAGAAGAGGTGACCGAAATTTCTCTTGAGGGCAATGCTAAATGCGTAAACATTCCTTGTTCATGAAAGTTACAAAGCAGATGCGTTACGGTTTGGCCTCTAACGCAGCTTTAAGCATTGGTGGGCATAACGATCAATGTGTGGAAACCAATCGATGATCTGGTTCAAAGCAGGTCCAATTTGTAGAATCGGAGACAACACAAAAAATATTACTTCACATGCCAGACTCTGAAAATGAACTAAACCAGTCTCCTCTTGCACATTATAAAAGTTTATATACTAAATAGCTCAAGCCCAGAAGTCACCTTTGGCGTAACTGCTCAATGTACTTGTAATTCCTTAGTTCTTGACGACATATCACGCTTCTGCCACACAGTATCAGGCATAACAAGCAAAACTAAATTAATTAACACTACACTAGCTTGACTGACGTGCACAGAATGATAGACCGTGTTTCATTAGCCGTACAAAGCTTTTTTTATTAAGGGTAATGTTATCTTATTATATACTTTTATATTTAATCATTGAACCTATATTACGTGAATTAAACTCAGTTTTACACACTTTATAAGAGAGAATCATACGAACATTTAAAAGATCTTCAAATTCTTTAATATTTTGAAATACTATTACGATAATTAAAAGAAAACATAAAAATATAAATTAAAGTAACCATGTCTTACAGACATGTGGGGAGAATTATAAGAACATAAAATCAATAAAAAATAGCATTTACGTCTGAAACATTTTTTGGCTCTAGAATGAAGAGATGCTATGCAAACACTTGTTCAGCAGTTTCTTTTAAAATATCTTTTTTAACACTTTTAAAAATCGTATAGAATGAAAATTTAAGACTGATTGTACAGTTGAGCATTATGGTGAGTTTAGAAGTTACAATGCCAGTGTTCCATCAATTTGCATATAACTAACACAGAACTTCAATGTCAAACACAGTTACACGTTTCTCGGATCGACCGTCTGCACCTCTATAAACATACCCTTCCTAGCATTAATTAAATAATTACTGATTGTTTTAAATGTTATCATTTAAATCTTGAAAGAAGAATATGAAGCCGCTCAATAATCATCTATCTTTCCGTACTAGATTACATTTTTTGGGAGAAATTATAGTTTTCTAACCCTCAGTTCGCGACATGTGTATTGAAGGGTTCCTTGCGGACATGCAGATCGTCAGGTCTCTTCAGCACAAGATTGCAGAAAAATCCGTGATAATTATGTTGATGACGTTGATGACGTTGATGATTATCTGTCCCTCAGGCAACGGGAACCGCCCCGTAGTCTTCGTGGACGCCGGCATCCACGCCCGCGAGTGGATCGCGCCCGCCATGGCCCTCTACATCATCCAGCAGCTGGTGGAGAACCCGTCCAACGCTGACCTCATCGCCAACGTCGACTGGCACATCGTCCCGCTGCTCAACCCCGACGGCTACGAGTACTCGCAGACCTCCGTGAGTACTGAGCTTTGCATTCTTATTTAGTCATTCCGGGCTTAGGCCCGTGAGACTCTCAGACCCTCCGCTCCAAATGCTTACGACCGAATTCGGAGCTGATACTTACGTATAATGTAAGTTTTTAAGTGACTGATTCTAGTTCACAAAGTGATCTCTTTTTAAAACGAGAGGTAGAATCCATGACCAATAAATCCAATAGAAAAAAGTGCCTCGCCCCATGTATATTTCTCAATCGTCGACCTTGTAACCAGTGTACATAGATAATGCCTCTTCGTAGTTTTACAAATGTGACTAAATAGCGAGTATATATGCGGAGAATAATTTTCCTTTTTTAATCCAAACCATACGACGAATTAGCTTATTTAACTACAAGGGATCCGTCAGCAATTTACAATAAACTAGAGACGTATTGTGGAACTCGTGAAGTCATGAAACTGAGGATACGACATATAAAGCGAACTTCTGCTAAATGACTACTCATTATAAGAGTTAGCAGAAGTATACCTTTATCACCTAAATATTCTTTCTGAATTTGGAATTAATTTTTTTGTAATTCTTTTGAATAAATACTATCATATGGGAAAAGACAAAAGTTGCATGTACACGTTACATTAAATATAAATTAAGTAAGAATTAGGAAATTATTGTAATAATAAGACATTTTAAAGCCTGATAACGGCCTTCTTCCTTCGCGTAATTGACATTCCCATTAACATCCTACATAATTCTCGTAATATTCGAGTTAACAAACCATTTTATTTCTGCAAGTTGTCATTAACGTTACTCTTCTACAAGTGGGTGACACTTCTTAAAACTCCATGGTCATTCGTCATTGCAATCAGGTTCCTGTGGATTAGTACGTTTCTGTTGTTGTACGTGTTATATCTCCGAAGATTTCCGCTAGTTACTTTAGTCACATGATACTAAAACGGAATCGTCTTAACGTGGATGGTAATCGTTTTGTTTCAGTACCGCCTGTGGCGCAAAACACGATCTGTTACCACCCGTTGCACCGGCTCCGACACCAAGAACGGCGTTGATGCCAACCGCAACTTCGACTTCCACTGGATGGGTAAGTGTCGGCACGCGACATTCGTCTCTCGATTTTCCTTCCAGGGTTACACATACTGGTAATGACTTTGGTAAAGATTGAAACTGAGCAAAGGATCTATTTCATTTGAATATCGTAATAAACATGACTAGCAATTTCCATTGGGATTGTCGAATGTTTGTAGAAATTTGTTTTGAAAACTTGCCAAATATGTGTGTGTGCGTGTGTTTGCGTGTGTGTGTGTGTGCGCGCACAGGTGTGTGTATTTGGGTCAATATTTCAAGTTTGTTTGTGAGAGAGAGACACACACAAACATACATATTTTACTGAAGTATCATATCCATTCCCATTTTGAAACGTGCATGTTATTGGCAAAGATTGACTTTGCAAAAGTGCCGAGATTTGGAGTTACCAAGTGTGTTCGTGTGTTAGTGAGCGAGATAGAGATAGAAAGAGAGAGAGAGGGTAATTTCACGTAGGCAACACGTTAAATGTCAAATCCATTGTGCATTGTTCCATCTCGATCAGGTTTTTGTCCACTTTCCCTGCTCCATTGAGCAAATGCTGAGATGGTCCCTTGTTTTGCTTCTGGACGTAAATGTAGCTTCACTATGCACCCGTTTTGTTGAACTCTCCGTTTGCTTGTAATGGTAAGAGTAGAGGTAAGGGCGAGTTGCTATTTTGTTAACAATGCAGAAAAATCATACTTGCAATTCGGTACCGATGCAAATAAGTTTTCTGTAACTCAGAAACAAACATGACTATTTTTCAAATATTGATAATCATGCTATTTAAAAAATTATTTTTAAAATTTATTTTTATTCATTTATATTAAACTTTTACTCATCTTTCAACTATTTATAATTAAAAAGACGGGAAGAGATTCTGGAACGCAAGAAAACGTGCGCAGATAATATTTTCCCCCCAACGTCACATACAGTTTTTACTGTTCTTTTTTTTTTTTTTTTTTTTTTTTGACTGAACAAATCGAATCCAATCCAATCCAATCAAATTGCAGAGGTCGGCGCCAGCAGCAGCCCTTGCTCCGAGACCTACGCCGGCCCCAGAGGCTTCTCCGAGCCCGAAACCGCCGCCCTGCGCGACTACGTGTCCTCCAACCGCAACATCAAGCTGTACCTCACCTTCCACTCCTACGGCAACGTAAGTATCCGGATGAACGAAAAAAAATGTCAGGGACTCTGCCGCAGTAAGGCATGTAAAATGTCTCGGGGATGCAAATGAGAGTGTTTAATAATGTTTGTCCTGAAGCTAATCCTGTAATTGCGCTCGCTCGAATGACATAATTATCACTTGGATTGATAGTTGTTTTTTATTTAAGGTCGCGTCAACTTCTAGGTCATTAGCAACCAGTATTGCTTGTAACGTCATGGTAACTGTAAGGATGACACGATATGATGATGTTAGGGGGTGAAAGGACGAACACAATACAACCATATCCGAGGCGGGACTCGAACCCGCGATCCTTCGGTCCGATATCGCTACGGCACTACTGCCTTAGTGATCTCGGCCACCAGATCGGCGGATTGATAAATGTAACGCCAAGATATCTATATCTTCGAGGTCAAGAGTCTTAAGTTCATTTTCAGTGATTTTAAGGTTTTGATATCAAAATAATTGCAAGAAAGAAGTTTATTTGAAGGTATACAGTAGTACCGATCAACTTTATTAACGGCCATTCAAGTTTGTTTTATAACAAACCGTAATTCCAATATTACAACTAAGGGAGCTGATAGTTTTCTGTTCTTCCTGCAAAGTATTAAAAATGTGAGTTGCGACTGTTGACCTCTGAGTTTCACATATGGGCTCGTGAACGCTAACAAGAGGCTACATTTAATTCCTATTGTGGGATGCAAGTCGCGACAACAGCGCTATCTGCGCTGGCGACATAGTGATCCGTTGATGGCTTCTTTCCACTACACTATACCAAAGGCGTGGAGATAGAAAGCTCGCTACGATGTAAACAATATTTTTCATTACATTTGATGTTATATTATTATTTCACCAAGGGATTTCTCTGTTGACCAGTTTTAAAGATATTTTTATGACTTAATAATGTTTTATTGCAATACCATTAAATTCAAAGAATAACTGTTCATTGCTGGCCAAGCAGGACGTCAAAGACTGCAGGGACATGTAAAGCGAATGAATGACCGAAGTTGAGTGGTGATGTTACTAAGTGATTATTATGAAAGTGTGAATTAAAAGTCAGTAATATTTCGAAGAACTCCGAGAAAATCTTCCAGAAATGTCTATCAATCGAGTCCGAACTACTAAAGACAAAACGTGCTCTGATCATCCTTAAATGCAATCTTATGACATGCCAATTATGTAAGTCAAAGAAATCCCTTGTGTATATTTCAACTAAATTTTTGATGTGACGACTCACATTTTAATTAAAAGCAAAATCACTAAATAAGTAAAGTTGAAACTTTCGTAATAACCAGTTACTTAAAAATATCTTTTTCTACACAAATTACATTTGTTGACTTCAGTGTTCTTCTCGCATCCCCCATATTTCTATTAGCAGCTTTTGAAGGCATTACATGGGTCGTTTTCTGTTTCAGTACTTGCTGTACCCATGGGGCTACACTTCCACTCTGCCCTCTGACTGGCGCGCCCTGGTAAGTACAATCCGCAACTTCACCCTTTTGTACCTAAAAATACACCATGTCCATACTTTAGAATTTCCTTAAATTTGTATGGTTATCAAACTGGAGAATTGATAATATAGTGGAAATGATATTAAAATAGCACTACCATAGTTGCAATCATGTTAACAATTTTGGCATTGAATAATAACGAGTATAACAAGAAAACTTGATTCATACGACGAAACTCTGCAATCTTGCCCGCTCTTGTACCAAGAAGATAGTAACGAAAATACCCGATGATATAAATCGGAAGTTAATGTAGCTTCCCAACACAAGAATTTCCTTAAAAACGATTTGTGAAAAAATAATTTAAAGAAGAAAATAAATACGTACAGATATTATGCCGCAATAATGTGACGAGTAAAAAATTCCGGGACGAATACTTTTACGGTTTTGGTGATAATTCTTACGCAGGAATGAGACGCAAGCATAATTAAAAGGCTTCACTGGTATTCTCTTAACAATAACTATTAAAATGTAATAAAATAACAACCAACACTCAGAATTCGTTATTTCGGATTGAACCTGTGTTACAGCACATGAACATTGTAATGGAATATTGTTGGAATATATTGAAAGTGGTTGACAGTTGCAAAGTGGTTAATTAAGTGACTAAGCTCTTGGCAAATACCTCACATAAGTTTCTTAGTTATTCGAAGTACCATTGATAAGCTCAAGTTCAGTACTGAGGAAGACACCAATTGACCGCTTGCATCTGCCCGCAGGACGACCTTGCCCGCAAGGCCAACGCTGCCCAGGTGGCTGCTGGAGGCAGCTCCTACGCCGTGGGATCCTCCACCAACGTCCTTTGTGAGTACTCATTGCGCATGCGCGCGCCTTTGTGAGAAAACGTAGCCTTCAATACCCATGGGAAGCGAGGGGCCAGGCCTCTTTTGGTACAAAACAACTTTATCGAGAGCTTCATTTTACATCGTTCAGCCGTTTGGCTCTTTGAGATGTTAGTTGAATACACAAAATACATAACAAAGACTGACGAACAGACAAGATAAATCGCACAGCTCAGTATCGATAGGGGAAGCTCAATCGAGAGCCTTCAATTGAATTAGTGACTTCGGATATTTCAATGTGATGTGTGAGAAAGGAGTAGAGAGTGTACCGGTGTCTATGACTCGGGGTCGGGGGATATGAGGGACCAGGTCTGAGAAGTCCTTTTATCCGTCGACAGTAAGCGGCGGAAATGGGCCGTAGAGGTGTAACCTTCTCCTTCGTCGTTCTTGTCGCAGGCAAAGTTCAGCGATTTTTGTTTTCGAACAATTTTTTTTCTTTGATGGACCATGATATAAGAACAGTATGAACCACACACAGATAGCTCCTTTTATCCTAATTGACTCTTGTAGACAGTTTAAGAACTAAATTCAAATGTTTTTGAGCGTTAATTACTCAGAAACGTCAAGTGTCTGCATCGAAATGTTTGTTATTTTCTAATTTTGTCGGATTTTGAAAACCAACCTCTTCCGGGGCTACCTTCGTGTGTGACACTGTGGAGGGTGCATCTCTCGGCAGTCTGGTTAATCAGCACACAGAATTCACATGGAGTGCCCTAGAGAGAGACCGTTCTAAAAGTCACTCGATCGCACACTCTTTTTCCCCTCAACATAATCATCCCCTCACCCCGCGGTGACTGCCACTCCGCTCGGAGCCCAGGAGCGACTCGCAATCATTTACGGCCAGTTGAGCTCGCCTGCACTTCCTTCGATTACAACAGTCTCCATTCAAGGTCACAAACTGAAAAGTGAGGGGAACACTTTCATCCGGACCGATGCAAATAAGTTTTCTATATCTCAGAAACGAAAATGACTATTTTTCAAATATTGCTAATCTTGCGATTTTCAAAATTTATTTTTATTTATTTATGTTAAACTTTTACTCATCGTTCAACTATTTATAGTTGAAATGACGGGAAGGGATTTTACAGTTTTTTTGACTGAATAAATCTAAAATATCCAAACGGGAACTTCAATGACAAAATTTTAAGTTGTAACGAAGCTTGCGATTGGCTCACCCTCTCCCACCAGCTTGGGACCTCTAAGAAGGGACACACTGTTTTTATCCGAGTAAAGAGATCCTGGTGTTATTGAGACGTTTGTCGTACGCCTTTCATAAACGAATTTGCGAAGTAACAAAATACCGATTTGTTAATACCGTAATTAGTGATTTTGTAATAATGATTGTAGCCATCTCCACGAGCCCAAATTTCATGCCCTTCTCCACCAATTGATTTTCTTTCAAATTTTAATTCATGGATACGCTGAGTCGAAGACTACCGACGCAACATCATTTACTTGGCTGTCCGGGTGACGCCGCGTCCATGGCGAAGGTGCCGACATTTAGGTCGCCATTCTGCAACCTTCCTCAGGGCGTAATGGAAGGAAGATCGCAGAATGGCGACCGAAACGTCGGCACCTTCGCCATGGACGCGGCGTCACCCGGACAGCCAAGTAAATACTGACTCCGGCCGCGGAAGCCTACGCTCTTACTGACCCAACGTTTTAATTATTCTTTTTAGGGGTTTCCTCAGCGCTTGAATGCAAAAACTCAGCTCAATATCATCAGTTCTTGGGTTCGGTTGGCGCTTGTGTTTCTACGAGTTCTTAACTTGGCTACTTTTGCTTTCAGACGCGGCTGCTGGCGGCAGCGACGACTGGGTGAAGGGTGTCGCCGGCGTGGATCTGTCCTACACCATCGAGCTGCCCGGCGGCGGCATCTACGGCTTCGACCTGCCCGCCTCCGCCATCTCCCGCACCGTCAGCACCTTCTGGCCTGCTGTGCGCGTCTACGGAGAGTACATCGCCGCCCTCTAGGCGCCTCCCCTGCTCCTCCGAATGAAGAGGAGTTCTTTCCTTCTTCTGTGCAATTCCATTGCACTTACAAACGTCTTCCAACAACAATAAATTCCACCTACACGTATTCTTTCTTGTTGCATTTTATTTTAATACAACCCTTACAAATACATTCCATAACCCCCTGACAGTCTAATTACATTTTCTTCCACTTTCTTACCCCGAATGAAATCCTAATACTTTTATTATTATTATTATTATTATTATTATTATTATTATTATTATTATTATTATTATTATTATTATTATTATTATTATTATTATTATTATTATTATTATTGTTATTATTATTATTATTATTGTTATTATCATCATCATTATTATTACTATTATTGTTATTATTTTGTTATTTAAGGTCGCATCAACTTCTAGGTCATTAGCGACCACTATTGCGTTTAACGGTATGGTAACTGTCAGGATGACACGTTATGATAATAAGGGGTGAAAGGACGAACACAATCAAACCATGCCCGAGGCGGGACTCGAAACCGCGATCTCGGCCACCGAATCGGCTTTTTAATTCTTGTTTGGTGACAATTCCATCAATTTATACGTTTGTGTTTGTTTTTTTATGAAATTGGGAACAAGAGAGAGACCATGGTTAAGTTGTTACGTTATTATTAAGAAAAGCTCTCCCGTGTAAACTCTTAAAAGGATATGATTTCATTCTTTAAATATTTCCAAATATGTGTCATATTACAGACTATGTAGAATGACCTGATACGATTTTATTCGTTTTAATTGTTATCTGAAAATAGTTTTGCTTGTAATTTTCGTAACATGTTAAAATTAATAGTTACCGAATTTTTGCCTGATTTAATTGAGTAAAAGCTTATCAGATTCAGGTTTTCAGTGTACAGTGGTTTTATTACATATTAACAAATTTTGCAAGTCTATTAACTCCATTAAATCAATAATTTTTCTATTTTTTCCTATTAGGTTCTATTTTTTTGCTTGGATATTATAAGAATACCATGCATACCTGCAAATTTGTAACAAAAGAAAACTTAAAGATAAAGATCTTTTTTTAGTGAATGAGATGGTAAATGTTGAACTTCTGGATGTGCCATCTACAAGTAAAATAATAGACCAAAATAATACAGAGGAAAAGGAAAATGTGCACTTCAATAATAACAAACTAAGTCATTCAGGAAAACGGCCAACAAACCTGAATAAAAATTTAAAAACATTCAAGTATTTAATTGAAGAGGACCCTTTGAATAATGTTCAAATATGAAATTATTCAAAGGATATTTGGGAAGACGTTTTTCAAAGAGTTATAACAAAAGAAAAATTCTCTTGACTAACAAGTATTTAACGATTGGCTCATATATTTTTCTAAACAAATCACCTTTTTCTGTTTTCCTGCAAAGTTTTTCCAAACAGCAATTCACTCTTGAAAGGAATAAATTTTCAGATTGGATTCATTTATCTAGACACTTAAGTAGCCATGATAAAAGCAATAATCATCTTGAATCAGTTGCAAATTTAATGGAATTGAGAAGAAATGTAAATAATGGAAAAGCTCACTTTGAACAAATTCTGTGTCAGGAAAAAAGCATTGGCAGGAAGTTTTGTTGCGAATAGTGCACAGTATAAAATAATAAGCTCAAAAAAACATAGCTCTTGAGTTAGCTATTTAAAAATTTTTGAAAAATATAATGGGAATTTTTTAAAATTAATAGAAATGCAGGTCAGTTTGATCCTATTATCATTTAACATACATCTTCAGAAAGATGGTAAAAAGGGTCCCATTACCTAGGACCACAAATTCAGAATGAATTGAAGTTGATTTATTGTCAACAGAAGTTAAATAAAAAATTATACAAATGATCCAATGTAGTATTTTTTTGTAATTCTCGATTGCACTCCTAACTTGAGGTATCAGGAACAGATAACCATTATTACAACATTCATTTCGTTCAATAGTGAAACCCAGAAAGTTGAATTTAAAAAACTCTTATTAAGTTTCTGTAGAATTTTTGATTCAACAGACTAACAAATTTCTTGATTAATCATTTAGTTCATCTTAATTCAAATATTAAAAATATACGAGATCAAGGGTACGATAATGGGGCAAATTTGAGAGGAAAAAATACAAATCTGCAGGCCCATATTTTAAATGTAAATCCCAGAGCCTTTTTTGTTCCTTATTGTGCTCATATTTCCAATTTAGTAATTAATGCTGCAGCAAAATTTTCATATAGTAGACTATTAACTAAAAGTTCATATTGTATAACTAATTGTGAATAAAGCAGAATTACGGGGGTACAAAAGTAGACCTCTTTTCTACTTTTCTATGATTCAAAACCTATTTGTAGTTTTTTCATCGTCAACCAAAAAGTGAAATGATCGAACAGAAAATATTGTTAAATTTACCCTGAAATCCATTCCTACCACTCGATGGTAATGAAACTATCAAACCATTGCGATTTGGTTTATGAGAAGTTTGCCAAAGCGTATCAGAAATCCATATTGACCAAAATTTTGATGTATCAATTAGATTTGAAGCTGAATGCAAGATGAAAAAGTTACAAAATTTATTTGTTTGTTATTTATTTGTTCCCTTGTTATTTGTTATGAAATCTTGTCTTCAGTGAACATTGTCTCGAAAATGTTGCAAAGTCCTGACTTATCTACCGCAACAAGTGTTGAAACTTTAGCACTTCTTAAAATGAACATTCATACATTGACATAATTTGGTGAAATGCTAAGCACTGCAACTGAAGTTGCCAATTCATGTAATGTAGATGCGGATTTCCTCCACCCACATGCAGGCAAGAAAACAAACCATGTTTGCTTATGAATATGATGATGAGAGTACAATCGATCCAAAAGACAATTTCCCCATATATTTTTTAATACTATAATTAACACTACAGTTTCATCTATAGAGGAAAGGTTTCAATTGCTTAAAGAGCAAAGTGATGCATTTAATTTCTTATATGACATCTACAAAGTAGCAGAAGTGAGAAATCAGTCATATTAAAAAATTGAAAAGAGGTAGAACAATAACTGACTGATGAAATCACTACAGATAGTCTAACAGATATAAAAGCAATCTAACTTGCAAATGAACTGAATATAATCACGAAATTTCTGAAATCAAAATCCTTACCATTGAAGTAATTCATATATCAAAATAAACTAACCAGGTTATTCTCTAATATTACTGTGTTATTATAAATTTTATTAACTTTGTTAGTTATAGTAGCCGCCAGCACACAAACATTTTCGAAACTAAAAATGATTAAAAACTTCCATTCATCAACTATGTCACAAAAAAGACTAACAGATCTAGCAATGATATAAATTGAAAGTGAAATCTGCATGTATTGATTTACAGTGTATCAGAAAAATGTTGCAAGTTTGAAAGTTCAAAAAGTGCCTTTGTAAAAATTTATAGTTTTATTTATGCTGATTGTATTTTATTGTATTTTAATATTGTACACAGATTTAATTATTATTTAATAAATAGATCCATAATGACACTTCAATAAATACTATTTTAAACAATTATAATTTTCTACTTTCAAAAGTATGTAATTAGAGTACTCCTTTTGGAAGCAGAAAAATGTACTTGCACCAGGCCAGCAAACCAGTGTGCAACTGGCCTGGTTGTCAGAGAAATATAATGGAACTTGTGAAGGTCAGAGACACTTAGAATTGTTTGATTATGTTCCTCTAGTGTATCATCACTTTTACAAGTTTTATTTATTTACATCAAAAACAGTTCAAAACTGTGAGTAACATGCTATGGGGAAAAGTGAATTTGAAGTAACATTTATATTCAACAAAAGTGTTTACAAAATGTTAACAACAATGAAATGACTGAAGATTCAATTCTCAGTGACCTGGAGGTTATTCAGGTTTTGGATCTCTTTTAGGAGGAATTATTTAAAATAGCTACATACTGCAATATGATTTTGTAATACGAAACTTTAAGAATAAAACCATTAATACATACTATTAATACATACATTTTCATCTACTATATTTTTTTTCTTTCTCTTTACAAAAGTCTAGTTACCTTGATTTCAGCAAAATTTTAGTTAACCCATTTTTCATGACAGTGCTTTTTGTTCATGTATATGTCCCCTGTACTGCTCTCCTGAGCCTAAAAGACATATTTCAGAAAATTAAAACTTTGACTAAGAGCATTTTAGTAAACATACCTCCATGTAAAACATGGGATAATTTTTATTTCTTAAGTGATTTTTAACAGTTTCTTAATAAGAAACATCTTTCTTGCAAATGAATATTACAAGATACCTCAAAAACATGATGAAGTAAGAAATAATTAAGAAAACAACAACATAAAACACTTCAGAAACACCATTTTGGCATACAAGACCAAGATAAGGGCTACAACAATTAAGAGTAGGGACATTTATATTATTCCTATTGCCCCAATTATGGTTAATGACTAATGCAGATGATATTTCAGTTATGTGTTGCAACAAAGACTTTGAAAACCAGGAAGAAAAAAAGTTTTTAATAACCAAAATATTCACTTACCAATGTCAAAACAATCTGAAATTGAATGCTGATAAAACAAAAGTTACACACTTCTACAACCTTAGTATGAATAATACTCATAATATTTGCAACATCCAAGTGAATAACAAGGCCAATAAAAGAATTAGGTGCCATAACTTTCTAGGAATCACCATTGATAAAAATTTATCTCACAATGAACACATAAACATACGTAAGTTCTAACATTTTATTCTTATGTTACTTATCAAAATTCTTGAACTCATAATCTCTGTTGACTATAAATAATATATCCTAATCAGTGCTGTTAATGCATGGGCTTGCAGAGACGCCAATTTTCTAGGGCCCTCGATAGTTCTTAAAAAAATTATTTAATATTAATTTTTTCAAAAAATAAAATAAAAACATATACAAAATTATACATATGATTAAACTACACACCAAAAATTGTCATAATGGAGTGATGTGTCTGGCATCATTGGCTAATATTTATAATATGGAATGTTGTGTCTCAATTTTATTTTGTACAATTCAATAAAAAATTAAAAGTATTTAATTTGTAGTCTTTTCTGAATGTAACTATAAATATGTTGTTCTTACTTACTTCATTGTTTGAATAATATTAAATTCAAACACTAAGAAATGCTTTCAAAATATTTAAAAAAAATACCAAATAAGTGTGAATTGATAGGATTTTCTTCATACTTCATTATCAAAATTTGGGGAATGGGATTGATGAAACTAAGAATAGGGGCCCCAAAATTAACCTAGGCTCAATGCCCCCAATCATGTTAAAACAGCCCTGATCGTAATAGAGTTTATAGTATTGAATTTTTTGGGTGGGGAGGGGAGGGGGGAGGAAGGGAACAACAAACTGAAATATGAACTGAGTAATGACTGAAGAAAAGAGCACGGAGTGCATATTCAAATTTAAACCAACCCTCTCTCATAAGAATTAATGTACATTAAACTGTTTAACATTTGACTGTAAAATACAAACATGCAATTATAAAATTTTGATTGTACGGGAACTCTATGCATACAGGCTAAGTATTCATAATTTTTAAAAAAATGCTTAATATAAAAAAGAAAGAAAAAATAAAAAATAAAAAAGAAATTCAATCATTAAAATTACAATAGGATATTCAACTCCGAAGCAGCAATACATGAAAATCACATTAAAATTAAATTAAAAAAGGATAAACATTGCGATTAATTTGCAAAGAACATTACAATTTCATTATTGGTAAATTTACCACTAGACTAAGTGGCTTCAGTTATTTGTTACTAGAATTGTTTATTACGGTATAGTGTGAACTAGAAAGACAACACTTGATACCTCCCTTGTAGATATCTATGAGCTGATTAATTAAATTTATATGTTCCAAAATACTGCAGCTCCCAACTGTCTCATTGCATTTTCTGTAAATATCCTCTATAATTAAGAGCTGGGTTACTATTTCGATATAATGAAAAATGACTGAATGTGTACATTTATAGAGCAACAGCAAGTGAACCATAATTTTGAATAAAAAGGAAATGAAAAATTGCAACAATTGGACAAATCATGAAATGCTATCTGCATTCTATAAAGTTTTAACGTATTAAATAAAAAAATACAGTAAGATCTTAGAATAATAACAGAAGTAACTGCACAAGTTTGAAATATTTGTGTTTTTATTTATTAATATAAATTACAGAAATATTAATACAATTTATGCATATCTTTTTTTTTATGATCCAGCTTGGGCAGCATCTTTATCAAAGCTATCATCAACCACTGAAAAAAAATCATTAATCTCTGTAGTATATAGCACAGAATATATAAACAGTATATAGTGTTATAATATAAAGACACCTTATAATTCATATAGTTCAGTTACGGAAAATGCTTCCTTATTTCGGACATTTTGAATTTTGTTTGATGATACAAATGTTATTTTCTCTGGTTTTCTTTCTATTGGCTGCTCTGTATGTACAAATTATTTCGGTGTTGTGGCTCCCTGCGAATGGTCGTCATCATTTCGTAATTCACTTGTTTGTTGACGTCTTTCGCCTTCGATCTGGTAAGGTTAGGTTGGCGTGCTTTGCATTTTGTGCTCATTTCGAGATTTGTTGCTGGTAGAATACGTTCTTGGAACGTTAGAAAATACCTCGGGTTCAATTGCGTTTCTGAAGATGGGTTGTAATGAAGGAGCATGGGATTGCACTTCAATAATGAATGAAGTGGTAATCACGAGCGAGGTATGCATTTGCTAAATTCTATTTTATTGTTTGGAGTTGTTTTGAATATGGTGAGATGACTTGCCCTCTACTTTCTTGTAAACGTCTTTCAGGTGGAGGAGTTATTAAGAGAAACTAAGAAACTTGAAGAGGAACAGGAGATGTTGTTTCTCATTGAGAAACAATTGCTAGACACTCAACACAGACTTCTTCTAATGAAGAAACAGCAATTGGAAGAACAAGTAAATAATTTAGTTTCGAAAACTGCGCTGTCTTCCTGAGAAGAAATTAACAGTATTTGTTATAAGCTTTGCTGTTTTGTCATGTAAAACCATCAGTTCTTGCCACAATATTCAATCTATTTATACAATTTTGTTGTTGTTGCATAGGAAGGTAGTTTAAATTGAAATTGAGTACTTTAAGTGATATGCAGTCTACTGGTTTTTATTGAAGAAATGTATATACATATGGTGTTTTTGCTATGATCATTGTTGTTTTTTCAGTTTCTTTATTTTGTTTCTTGAGATAGAAGTTAAGGAAGAATCTAGAACAATTTTTTAAGTTAGCACTTTTATTATGTAATCTTTCCTTTTAAAATAACCATCGTAAAATGATCACCAGTATTACATGTTAGAAACATGTGGATATCAATTTGAGTTCACCAATTTATTTAATTCATTTTGATGATAGTAGTCATGTAAAGTAATGAAAAAGTGTGGATTGATGAAAACAAATTGGAAGTGTCTTCATAGAAAACTAAATGCTTACATAGTTCTGCATCAGTCACTTGCTGCAACTGTGGGGTAACTAAAAATTGGGCAGTAATGATGGTTCACTTGCTGTTCAAGCCTTAAAAGCTCTATTTTTTTCTTACCATCTTATAATGGCATAACCTTCCTTGAAATTTTAATATTTTCTCTTGGAAAACCTTGTTCTAATTGTGCCACTTGTAATTCAGTTGTGAATAGTTATAATACATTCAGAACTCAAGAAATAAGTGACTCTTAGAAAATATTGGCATCTGAGACATTGCTTCAAAACAAGTTCTCCGATATTTTAATATTGATCATGGAGGTGTTTTTTTAAATTAATTTTACTTAGGCGTAGCAATTTTAATTCTGAGTGGTTTTGAAAAGTCTTTCTGTGGTTTCTTTTGATAGTTGTATTTCATGCTTCTTGTGACTTGTACTTGCATTCATGTGTAGCGTGTTAAGGGGTATGTACTTCATGTTTTCAAATCCTGGCAGCTGTAAGTAAAACAAATTTTGATATTATGAAACTCATGTTTTTCCATTCTCACAAGACTGGTAATACTTTTTCATAAATATTTAGGTTAAAGAACTTTTTCGTTGTGGATATTTGTCTGCTTTTCTCATAATCATCAGTCACAAAGAGAAGGAAATACACTGCTTTTGTCTGAATAAATAAAACTTTTACTTTCATTCATATTAAATCTTGAAGTTAGGTATAGAAGGTCAGTTAACAAATCTGTTTTGGGTGAGAGTGATCGTTATCATTATTCTGGTATAAAGTATTAAAAAAAAACAACGTGGAGATCAAGTTGAAGGTGTGAACAATGTAATAAAATTTAGATATTTATTCTGTTCTCAGTTAGCAGTCATAATTTGCAGTTGTTTCTGAAGCAACAGCTTGAGTAAATGCTTCATGCGGTAATTTAATTGCTTAATACTCTGGAAGCCCAATAAATTGACCTGCATCAGATGCTGATGTCCCGAGAGTATTAAATTATCCAGCACCCCTTTTTTGCTAACAATGTGAAATTTGTTAGCATGATCGACTCTGGTTATAATGAACTTCTGGGAACTATTATCTTTGGTTTGTGAACAGCACGAACTGAAAACTTCCTCTATCTGCTTTGCTTATTCTACCTATATCTCTATTTGTCTTAAAAAAATCAATTGTTTGCTTCTTATATTTTTCATAAATAATTTCTCTATAATAGATCCTTCTCCGGAATTCGTACTCTCTCCATACTAGATTGCTCACTCCATACTTTCTCTAAGTATCAAAATACAGTCTTGATCCCTTTCTATTCTTCTTGCACTGTGGGAACACTGCCCCACTCTCCGAAGGCCCTTTTACTTACCCAATAACATACGAGATCCAATTAATTTTCTGTGTTCACTATAGCCGAGATTCAGTTTCACTATAACCTAATCTTATGCTTATTTGTAATGTAAGTGAAACGGAACCAGTGACTTATGTTCACTATAACTGGGTGTTTACTATATCAGAGTTCACTGTAACTGGAGTTTTCTGTATTTGCTTCAGGATTTGTTTTTTTTTTTCTTCCACATTTCAGTTGTGCAATTTCACTGAACCTTATTTTTTCTGAAAAAGTTTGGTTGATACAGAAAATTCCATATGCATTAGATAGATGTTAAACCTTGTGACTACACGCTAATTTAACCACTTAGTGTTTCAATTTTATTTATACTATAGTTCTCTTTAATTGAACTTAAACCAGAGTAAAGTAGCTTAAGTATGAAAGCTGTGCATGAAATGTGCAAATTTTCTTAGTTATTTTTATAAGCAATAGTGTATATAAGTATTTCTTCAAAATCAAGTGTTAAATTGAACAAGATATTGTTTTTGAAACAATATAGTTTTGTATATGATGTTAATACATTCATGGGTTATTGAGAAAAATCACACAATACTCTTAGTGGATTGATTTGTTAACTTCATTATTGTTTACATTCTACGACTCAATATTTGTTTTCAATTGCACATCTTTATTTTCATCTAATTTATATTTTGTGTGTGTACTATTGTACTTGTTTTTAAAAAAACTTAAGTTTACATTTATAGCGAAAAAAATTATATTTAGGTTAGAATGAGACTTTACTTTTAAGTGTTCTTGTACTCTTCATTTTTGTATTTAATATTTAAGCTAATGTTTCTAGAATGTACATTTGTTGCATTTAGAGCTAATGTGTGAAACTGTAATTACTATGTAGTATGGTTTTAATTTTAAAGAAAATTAAAGCTTTTGCCTGAAGTTTATTGTTATGCTTTGAACCTATGAACACACTTGACAGAACTTACTTTAAAGATCAACACATTTCCATTAACACATAACACATTCAACTAAATTATATAGTGGTGCTATGGAAAAGATGGAAAAGAGTTGCAAAAAATTTCGTGTACTAGAGCGCCATCCATAAATTATGAAACGCTAAAAAGAGGGGAGAGGAGGTTTGAGGCAATGTCTTGCCGTGTTACGTAGGGTACGGGTGCCACACGGTGTTACGTATTGCTGATACTTATTTTTAAAATCTTTCAAGGTTTATCGGAACAATTCATTTTATTCAATCGTATCCTAAAACAATAACATGTGAACAAACTATAATTTAAAATTTTATAGGCGCACGTTTTGTTGAGCCCTGGCATACCTACCCCCCACTCCTTTACTAACATTAGTTGACTTTACTCTAAAGGATAGGAAAAAGTTTTGTTGGCGAACTTTGATAACCAGAGATTTGCTCCTGTAGAAAATAGTTTGCAACGAAAAACGAGCTACAAATATATAATAGTCCTATCAATGAAATAATCAAACTCTCCATTCCTCTCACATCTAGCGAAATGAGGGCTCAAGAAAACGTGCGTATTTAATAGAATAATTGGAGAAAAAAAAATCATCAATGATATAGATTGATTGTGATAAATTACGAAGAATATATTCAAAACTGATATTCATTCGTACGCTCTAGTATCCAATTAAATTGGCGCAGTAGACTTGAGCCTGTGTGTCATCCATGACGGTTAGTGCATGGCTCGTCATCAATTTTCTCGCGTACGCGTCCTCGTCCTCATTTCATTCAAAAATTGTCCCCAATCTTTTCCTGTGCAGTCCGCACCGCCAGCTAATTCTCGCTTTAATTATAAAATTTAAATTACATAAACTGAAATGAATCCGCCAAATTTACGTTACATAATTTATGGACGGCCCCTAGTTAGTTTCCTTGTCTCTTTAGTTAGGTCTTTCTAATCGGATTTGTCCCACCCTCTTCGCAGCTGCCATCAATAGGAGTCTAAAACACATTTTACCTTCTCGTATACGTACGTACATTCGGAGTAATATACCCAGTATACTGAAAGTTATGTAATGCTGAGGAAAATCGATTTCGAGATTTCAACGGATCTCGTTTTGGGGTCCGCGGACACCGAAAAAGTGTTTGTCTGTTTTTCCGAAACTTCCGTCCGTCTGTGAACATCACTAGCGCCTAAACCAAACGTAGGCTGTTTCTAAAATGGATATTCCCCGGGCAATATGGCTCGACTCGAGGCGCTGTTATTTTGAAATAAATTCTTCATTATTTGGCGGTACTTTACATTAGCCGCAGGGACATTTTCAAAATTTACTCAAAAATGGCTTCAAATTCGTTCTTTAAATCTTTTAAAAGAGTAGAGTGATATCTTTTCCAATAAAAGTGAATTCAACGACATGTAATTGACAACTGTTGCACAAAAAAGGAATGTATGAAATCATACGAAAAATTTAAAGGCTCTTCTTCAGGATTTGACGCAATGTCCCTGCAAAATTTGGTAAAGATTAATACAATATAAAAGCGAAATAAATAAATAAATAAATAAAATAAATGTGCTGGTAGATGCATCAGGATCATTATTTTTCGCCTGTCACTAAGAGGCAGCATCGTAATATATTCCGCCAGAGGCCAGCAGGGATGCGGTAGAACCGTGTACCCAATGTACGCGAAAGTTGACACATCCACGTGTTTTTTCACGCAGAAGGTTTTTGTGTTATTAATTTTGTTGTAATTCTACTAAATGGCACTGCAGCACAGTATTGTGCTTAGTTTTAATTCAATTTTCATTCAATCTGAGCTTCATTGTTGCTGAGCGTTGCCATGTGATGCAGGGCGAGGCCTAGGAGTCAATTCAGGCGGTGCGAAAGAGGGAGAGAGAGACAGAAATATAGACGTAGAGTCAGATACGCAGGGAGAGACAGAGAGAGAGAGAGACAGGGACGGACAGACAGAAATACAGATACAGAGAGAGGCGAAGAGAGATGGAGAGCGCTGAGAGAAAGAGAGAGAGAGCGATTGAGAGCGCTGACAGAGAGGGAGAGAGACGGAAAGAGAATGGGGGAAGGAGATGGAGAGCAGGACGTCTGCCCGGATCCGCTAGTTGTAGAGATGGCGTGGTGTGACCAATCACGTATTCTCATACGAGAATTATTTCGCCTCTCACTCCATAATTAAATGTCTACTGACTTATGCAGCCTGTTATACGGCGCTATTGAACAACGTACTAAAATGATCAACGTAGTACAATCGATCACTCGAATCGACCTGCATGCACCGCACCGATGTTTGGCAAAAACGAATCCCTTCACTTTGACTTGGTGCAGGTGAGCAGACAAGACGTTCCCGCCGACAGTATAGACCAGAGAGTATATATACACGAACGAGCGAAATCTGTTACAATCAGCCTATAAATTACTTTATAAAAAAAAACTCTTCCCAGGAGGTAATAATCACGATTATAATGCTATTCATGTTTGTTAATGATTCGTGAAAATCGATGTTTTCAAGTTTTCGCATGTGAGTGGTATTAGCACATGTTGAAACATTGCATTCACGCTGCGTTTTCTCTTCCACAGCTTTTTAGTTTTGTATATTTTACTTGGTTTAAATTACTTGATAAAACAAGTAAATATCTGATATACCTTCCTCCCAATTAACGCGTCACATGGTGACGGAAATGGTACTGCCTAAACTCAATTGGAACTAGTTTGTGTCTGGAGTACGAATGAATTACGTGTTACACGTGGCCCGGGTATCATTACGACGGACGCGTGGATCCGGGGTTTGCATTCTGCCAGTGAGAGCGAAAGCCGAACTTCAGCACTACGAAAAAATTGGTAAAACGACGCCTACAATCTGCGATCCGAAACGAGCAGCGGACCAGGGACAACTTGGATTCTCCAAAGGAGTATTCGCCGCCCACGACATCCGCCCCCTCGATGCTGTATGTAAGGTCGACGTTTCTTTATCATTCCGTAAAAAAGTGAAGTTACTTATTAGGCGCCAGTACCCACTGAAGGTGCAAAAACTCAGGACAAACTGCCACATGGTTTGGTCGCTCCGCCGTCACTTCGCTCAAACTACTACTGTTGGAATTGTTCGAAAGACAGAATTCAATATGTACATGACCTTAATAAAAGAACTCACTATGACGAACAAATTTTATTTGAAGGAAAAACCTTTATCTTCAATATTGTAGTTGTAGGAAGACGCCGAAAAAATTTAGTCTTTTGGAATTTTCAAAAATTTTGAGTTATCAGTGAAAATTTGATACGCCGCCATGATAAGAGTATTTTACTCGATTCTTACAAGAAATTTAAAGAAAAAATTGGAGCTATATTTGAGAAAATTCTGAAAATGTCCCAGTGGCTCATGGAAAGTACCCCTAAATTTTAAAGAATGTTTTTCAAAATTTCAAAGTTTCGATTCGAGCCTGATAGACAGGTGTTTCTTGAATTTGGAAAAAAATCCTACGCATGGTTTAGCCGCCAGTAGTGTTCACAGACGGGCGGAGGGATGGACGGATAGACGGACGTTAAAAAAAAAACAAATCTCTTGTCACAGTTCGAAAACTGAAAAATGTTTTTACACAAGCATTCATAAATAATTATATTATGTTGCTAAGTGCATGTAGGATTAACTATTACAGAAATAAATTCATTGTTCCAATTATTTTTCAACTTGTTCTCAAGTCCACAATAGAGCCCCCGTTGGTGTTCTTCGGGTATCGTAATGGCATTGGGGCATTGGTATTTGTCTGGTAATGGAAATATCACAACGAGCAAATAAGTACAAGGGTATACATTTTGTTTCGGGGAGGTACACACTGATGTCACAAAAAGTTAGCAATGGTCTTACCAAAGTGTCCAGTTTTCTTCATCTGTCCCGTTTAAATATCTACTTACTTCGCATTCAATGATTCATAACATTGTTTCCGAAGATAGATACAGTTTATGAAAAACACACATTTAGGTTAATGTTAATTTTAAAACTAATATATGTTGATGAAACTGTACGCAGTATCTTCTATTTTAATCGAAAGGACAAAGTCTTCATAATTAGCAAAAAGGCCAGAAGGATATAGAAGTTTACGTGTAGTGTTTGACACAAAATATTCAAAATTGGCTACATAATCTACTTCACACGATTTAATTTTCGTTGAAAAATTTCCCGCAACGTTCTTCGGGATAATTTCTTACATTATTGAGTTTCACTGGATGATAACACAACTGGAATGTTAAAATCATGAAATAGCCATTGATCACAAGATTTGTTTTTTTATAAAGCACATGCATCCATCAATTCATTTCAAAATGCGAAAATGCTTTCGCTAGTCACGAAATTTTAACTACAATTATATTAGATGAACGCAAAATATAGTGTTATCATTTACTTGAAGCTGTCACGATATATAATTCTTAACCACTCAGACCTTAAGCGTTTTCTCTTTAGTAATTTAATCGCTGAGATGCATGTGACACATTGTAACAGTTTGTTTTGCAGCCAGAAACTCAACATGAAAAACTCATTGCACTGTTATGAAACGTTTCCATATAATGCATTTGGAATACTGTCGATACGTAACTATTAATCAACAAGGACAAATATTCCATAATATATTATTATTTCAATATTCCTTACCTGAATCCCTATAATCACCACACTGAATCTCCGAAAAGTAGGCTTTGTAGTATGGCCCTCATGGCCCCATATTCGTACATTTCGTGTTTAGTCTTGTTAAAATAAACATATTGTTTATCCAACATTCTTGCCAAGCGAATCGATTTCTGGCGCGCGAAGACACAAAAATGAATATTTTGAATGAAAATAGGTTATATACCCTATTAGATGTATTTTTCTCTACTATAACAAAGAGTGTAAAAACAAATGTGTAGACATAGAGGAAATAAGACATTTTGGAAACCATCCAAGCGATTTTTTGTAAAGTACCCTCCGAAACGTAGAACGTTCGATTAGAATGGCGTTAAGTCGGGCCAGATTATTTTGAGAAAAGCCACAGCACGGTTGAAATACTACTAGGTTTCAAGAGCAATGAACAAACGTTTTAAGAAAATCTACTTTTTCGGTAAGAAAGACCCTCAAAAATAATTTTGACTATCATACTTACCCACGAAATAAATATATTAAGTACACAAGCCAGAAAAAAATCATATTTTAGGTATGAGAGTTTCACACAAAACTTCTTTCTCAGAGTCAAAAATATCACTCCTTCATGGAGCATTACCATACGTTCTGCATATTAGGTGTATTGTACAACAATGTTACGTTAAAGTAACTAGACATGATTCAAAATATCAGAGAATTTCTTTCTCTAGTTCCATATTCTTTCCAGTCGGTGAAACCTTTTCAGTTTTGTTCCACCTTTTCTCCGGTAAGCTTCTATCGGAGATCTATAGGGGTTTCCCAAGATAACTACCCCTACTGTGTGAATAATTCCCAATGACGAGCTCCTTTGTGTTCCCCGAACCTCCCATCAAAGTAATTCTCCACTCGGAAGTCTGCCTACTCGAAGTAAATTACATTCATCAAGAATTCAAGAACTAGCAATATTTGTGCCCTAGAGCAGAATAAAATGCCACAGGCAGTCATTGTGAAGGTTTTTATGAGCAATTCCAAACACATAATATCATCGAGGAAACTACCTTAGAAGAGAGAAAGCTGTAAAAGCTGATTTTTTTTTCAAAGAACTATATAATTCGCCTGCTGTCAGAGAATTAACATACCGAGAAGAAACATTTGTGCAAAAACTCTGAAAATAGTAACTTTTGAAATTTAATACCCCTTAACATACAACCAATGTTTTAAGAAAGTTGACGCGTATTTCGAGGCGGTAAGTTGTTAGTGTGAACTACCAGACAAAACATTGATATGTATGGTGGGTTGCATATCTTCCCCTGCACCCATTTCACTATTTGTACACACGTACGCACATACACAATTACACCCGGACACACACACACACACACACAACACTTGCGCGCACCAAAATACACACACACATACATACATACACATACGCATGCGATTACGCATACATCCATGCACGCACACGAACACGCACGCACTTTCAAGTGCACAGTTAGTAGGGAGTGAAATAGAAGTGACAGATGCACACTTAAGCTTCACAATGCGAATCTGACCATTTTGCTTGTGGACACTGGGTTGAAAATTAGGAGGGGGTATGACTTAAAAAAAGGTCTTCAGGATATTTATTTAACGATGGTAAATTACAGCCTGTAGTGTTGGAGGAACACAACAAATGACTGATTTGAATCTTTGTCTAAGACAACTTATCATTACTGAATATATTTTTCTCAATGATTCGACCACATACACTGCCATATCAACCCTAGTTGATAATTACGATATTTTAAAACTATTTTATCCCTGCACTCATTGTTGAGAACTGAGCTGTTATATAAAAGTTATATAGAATGGAATGTTGACAGACTACCTCACAACCAAACTACCAGACTAGACCAACAGACAACGAGGCTAGCATACAAACATTCACAGACAACGAGGCTAACAGACAAAAAGATTCACACACGAGTTTAACAGCAAAAAAAATGACTAAAATAATGCATGATAATGATAATAAACATATTAGGTTAACAAATAGATTCACAGACTCACAGGCAATCAGACAAACAGACAGACTCACGGTCTCGAAGATTCGCAGGAAACTCGCAGTCACGCCGGACTTGCGGATGCAGCCTTTCCAGCTTCCCTTCGTCGCTCAATATACCGGAGATATACGGGATATGGCGAAACTTTTATTGGCAACGACTAAACTAGTGACACTTTTGGAAGAGCTCATGGGTTCGCTAGCACTGATTAGTACGAACTGAAAATACTGTCCGTCTGCCCGTCCGTCTGTCCGTCCGTCCGTCTGCCCGTCCGTCCGTCCGTCTGCCCGTCCGTCCGTCCGTCTGCCCGTCCGTCCGTCCGTCTGCCCGTCCGTCCGTCCGTCTGCCCGTCCGTCCGTCCGTCTGCCCGTCCGTCCGTCCGTCTGCCCGTCCGTCCGTCCGCCCGTCCGTCCGTCCGTCTGCCCGTCCGTCCGTCCGCCCGTCCGTCCGTCTGCCCGTCCGTCCGCCTGCCCGTCCGTCCGTCCGTCTGCCCGTCCGTCCGCCTGCCCGTCCGTCCGTCCGTCTGCCCGTCCGTCCGTCTGCCCGTCCGTCCGTCTGCCCGTCCGTCCGTCTGCCCGTCCGTCCGTCCGTCTGCCCGTCTGCCCGTCCGTCCGTCCGTCTGCCCGTCTGCCCGTCCGTCCGTCCGTCTGCCCGTCTGCCCGTCCGTCCGTCTGCCCGTCCGTCCGTCTGCCCGTCCGTCCGTCTGCCCGTCCGTCCGTCCGTCTGCCCGTCCGTCCGTCCGTCTGCCCGTCCGTCCGTCCGCCTGCCCGTCCGTCCGTCCGCCTGCCCGTCCGTCCGCCTGCCCGTCTGCCCGTCCGTCCGTCCGTCTGCCCGTCCGTCCGTCCGCCTGCCCGTCCGCTCGTCCGTCCGTCGGTCCGTCCGTCTCCTGTATGTGAACAACACTAGCGCCTAAATCATGCGAAGGGTTTCTTTCGAAATTGAAGATTTCATTCATTAGTTTTTGGGGGTAATTTACATGAAGCCCTTGGAACATTTTCGAAATTTTCTCAAAATTGGCTGCAATTTTTTTCTTTAAAATTCTTATAAGAATAGAATAAAATGCACTTATGAATGTGTCATAGGTCCGATTTTCACGGTTAACTCTGAATTTTCGAAAATTTCAAAGGTATGAATTTTTTTCGGGATCTTCCTACTACAAAAAAAATAAATATATAGATGTTTTCTTCAAATAAAATTTGTTGTCCATAATTTGGTCTTTCATTAAGGTCGTGTACATTTTTTGAAAATTGTAGTGGTTTGAGTGCAGATTGTGCAGTTTAAAAAATTACAAAAACAAGATTTTCCCAAAAACTGCTCCAAATTTTTTCTTTAAACTTATGTAGGGATTGTGATAAATGTACTCTATAAGACGACATAAGCGCCATATTGTTCTCTTCTTTAGTTTTTTCAAAAAATTCAAAAAAATAATTTTTATGACTTGTCTCTCACGTTGTTAATATTTACTTTAGTAGCAATTTGCTACATTATTATATTTATGGGTATATATGCTTAATATAATTTCACATGAAGCTTTTCGAAAACTCAACTGTTTTCTGTCAAATCTAGCTGAAAATTTCGCAATTTTAGAAACGCTCAAACGCCATTTTTAAAAAACGGCTCCAAATTTTGTATTCATACCTTTCGAACGGATAGTACTAATTGCACTCTTTAATATGACGTAAAGTTCACTTCGGGGTATTTTTATTTGAATTACACAAACGTATTTCTTTTTAAATATCTCTCACGCCGTTTATTTGAATATTTCCTGCAATTTTTAAACACTATTGTACTTGTGAGTTAATGTGCTACAATGACTTTTACAGAAGTTTTTTGAAAATCTGACACTTTTTCGTAAAAAAAGTGCTTCAAATTTCGAATATACTGTAGCACTGAAACGCCATTTTCGTAAAGACGGCTCCAATTTTTTGGAAGAAAATGGCCATTTAGGACGTGGTTTTACTGTTTTTTAATGTTCTTAAAATAATGTTTCCGTTCTATTATTAGTAAGCCGTAAAATTAAGAAAGTTTTAAAAAAATGTATTTTGGGCGGCGATAGATGGCAGCAGGCAAGAGTATGTGGCAAGTTTGAATAGCTAGCCGAGACTAAAGGAAATAGAACATTTATACGGAAAAGTCTGTGCCACTCTGTAGCACCACTAGTTATGATAGTGTGGGGAGGAGTGAGGTTAGCTAATCGTAGCAAACGTGAGATCAGTAAATAGTGACACTGAAGGAAAAATCACCTAATCAATGGTTTCTGGAAGCCACTAGAGGGAGATAAGGATTACTACACTTAATATTTACGACCAGGCTTAATATTGACTTACCCTACTAAATTTTCAGAATATCAACAAAAGTATTGCAATTCTATAAAATGTGAAAAAACTGAATATTTACCTAACTCAATATTTTTAAAAAAATGCAATAGTTACCAATATGTCAGTGTGTGAATATGAAGTGCTCTGTAAGTTCTACATTTTTGTTTGGCTTCGTTTGACTTGCACACGTAAGCTTCCGCGGCTCGAATCAATAAACTCTCGGCTATCCGGGAGACGCAGCGACGTTGGCTGGGGTGCCGACGTTTCACCTGACATGTCACAGGTTTCCTCAGGGCAGAGTTTTTTCGTTTGACTTTATTTAATGTAATGTTAATATTTGATTTCAGCAATGTGCAGGTTGAACGTTTCTGAATATTCCCGATATTGTTTCCGATACCATTTATAATGTATTAGGAATTGCTCAAATTCTAATGGATTTGTAGTTGGGTAATTCCATGCGAACTCAGCACGACATGACACCCGACCATCTCAGATTTTTAAAAACTATTATTACTTTTTTAAAATTTGTTGTGGAGAATCGATATCCAAAGTTTCAGCCCTCTACGATAATTATTTTCTGTTTTACAAGTGCTATAGTTTTTTAATGGATAAGGTGTGATTTTAGACATACCTAACTTGTTTTACACATTATAACTCAATTTCTCACACAAAATGCACCAAAATATGTTTTCTGTATGGAAATTTACCGAAGAATCGATCTATGATGTTTTCAAATGAAAATTTTGAGTCTCTACCGGTCAAAATGGCGGATTTTTGAAAAAAGTCAAATTTTTTTCAAAATTCAAAATCTCATATTTCATATATTTTTAAAATTATCAAACCACGATAAAAGTATTCGTTTTTAGATATAGATTCATAATTTTAAACATTTATTCTGGGGAATAGTATCTGAAACCTTTTTTTAAAATTATTATTAGTTATAGAGGTTGTATTGGTTGTAGATATACCCATTTCTATTTACTCATTTCATAACTCATTTCTATGCTGAAATCACGGAAAACGACATGATTCTGAAAGTGAAAAATCGTTGTGTAACATTTTTAAACACAAAATTTTATTCCATACTAATTAAATTGGCGAATTTGCGAAAAAAGTATAACAATGTGTAATACATTTTAATTGAATTTATTTATTATTAACGTTATTTAGTTTTGACATGTATTAGATATAATCAACAATATTGGACGGAATTTTTATTTTACTTTTCTTTTGTTAGTTAAATCAAATACCACAGAATAATTTTGTTCAGTGCTTATGTTTTTGCATTGTATGATACAGTCTGAACGAGGCACAAACTCATGGAAGTTGCGTGTACCCGGAACTGTAAATGCTTTTCCAGTTGGGTTACAATTACGATATTCTTCAACTTCAGTTTTTCTAACAATTTCACAGTGGATGTTTTTGATGTGATCTTTACAAAACTCTAATAATTGATCAACGTCTGTAATTTGATCCTGATACGGTCTGCGCAAACTTTCGTTGGTTGCCTCTCGTTTAACAGTAGCACCCACTCCATCATTCTCAGTTTCACCATGAGACGTAGCAAAAAATGTCCAAGTAGCGTTCAGTTGATACAACTTTTCATGCTCACATAGACGCAAGAAGTTATGACAATTTTTATACTGTCCCGGACATCTATCACTGAAATAATGAATTTTGTCCACATTTGGGAAATTTTCTTTTATATAATCAACAATTTTGTTTTGAAAAATATGAACAATTTGGACATCATGTTTTAAATCATCTGACAAATAACAAAGGCATTGATGTCTTAATTCTCCATTTTCTTTGAAATAAATGATAACTGGATGTACAGTGCATGCACTTTTTGTCCAGTAATATGCTTGCGCTTGATCCTGTGTAATAAAATTGAAATTTTCACTAAAATCCATTAGTACTATACATTCTTTTTCTGTGAGGTTATCTTTCAAACTACGCAAGTGTTTGTATTGTTCTTTAGTAACAAAATCATGCGGTATGAGCTTAATCATAGAGTCACTGAGAAGTTCAAGTAATTCGTGTTTTGAAATAAGTTGTGTAATTAAATCAGCTCTATCAGTGGAAACCCATTGTTTGAGCTTTATATTGTCATCTTCATTTTCGTCACACGTTTTCTTCTTCAGATGTGTCTAGAAACAAATTTTCTAAAATTGTATTTACATCTCGTTTAGAACACTCCAAACACTTGCGTAGCATACAGTCTTGATTTTTTACATCACAAACAAGTTTTGATATTATATCATTCAATGAAAAATTGGAATCGAGCGCAAATAGCTGCAATTCAACATTCTGATGAATCGTACATACGCAAACTGAATGTGTTCCTGAGGTGCCAGCGAGGACACACCATTTTGGCCGATAAGAACAAAAGGTTGACAAACTGATTCGACTTTCTTGGTTTTCAAGTTTGTACATTGTATACAATTCTCTTAAAGTAAATAACAATTGTTTTTGTTTGTACTGCTTATTTCCGACACTAACACAATCTTTTTTCCAGCTAACATTTTTGAATTTGCATTCGTTTCGTCGCAATAAAAATTTATAATTTTTTGTTTTTCTTCTTCTGCCAGAACCTTGCTACCACTCTTTTTTATCTGGTAACGCATAAATACCTTTTCCTTTAACTAAATTTCTAACAGCATCAGCTATCGCACGAGATATTCCTAAACAATCCTGCATTTGTTTATTTTTCTAAACTCGGCACTAATGTTAGCAACTGTAACTTTGACCTAGCATTACAAGTTTCACTGGCAATCTTGATATTATTTACAATTTCATCAAAATGTTGAGCCTTTTGTTTGATTTCCTCAGGTACAGAATCAATTTTATCATCTAAATCGTATGCACTTTTCATTTTTTTTACCTAATACTTCCGAAACATATCCCAGTTTTCTTTTTAAACATTTTCTCTTCAAAATATTATTTTTACCTCGAACGTCTACAGGACATATTTTTAAAGAATCCAAAACTTGAGATATTGTATTTTGACATTCTTGTGAGTCAGCACTCGAATAATTTGACTCTTGCGTTCCAGATAACACCACAGCGTCGGAGAATGATTGTAATAAAGATTCTGGAGTACCACTTGCTTCAGGAATTGGTAGCTGTTCCGCAACTTCATCACATTTCTCGTTGATCATTTTGCGACATGTATCACAGTATTTCGTCCCAGGTACCACACAAATGTTCAGTTTTTTTAATTTCTTCAGCTGCTTCGCAAGATATTATACGCAAACTTTTCCAAATAGGTTTCTTATGTTTTGAGTAGGGATCACAACATATCTTTTGATTACTTTGAAAATACTTTAAGAATGTGTTAAAATGTGAAACACAAATTTTTGATTCCGGAACATAATTAGTCAAACCTGTAACAAATAGGTTATTTACATATTTTTTACATTAATATTTAAGCGATGAATACGTGAAACAAGACTTACAAAACACAAAATGATTTTAAAACAATTTTTAAATATGAGTTCTCTTACCGGTTCTCAATGCTAGTAATCGTTTATCTTCTTCTGAGATGGCATCATGTCTTAAAAATGACGTAGAATCATTTTGGGTGCCTAATGCTAAGCATATATGACAAAAGCCATCTGAAAATTAGATTGTTCATTAAACTTATAATAAATATGCCTGAAATTATTTAAAAAAAACAAAACTAACCTGTATCAGCCATCATGAATAAATTGTAAAATAAAACTATTTAAACAAATCGTTTTTTGCTTCGTTTTGCTCCGTTTCACTAATTGTGTCAAACTGCAGAACTTTTTGTTTTGATAGCCTGAACTTTATAATAGGTTATAGGTTCGAAATCGATATCCTATGTCAATATGATCGATATCGATCTCCGTTCTGCGCAAGCGCGACTAGCGGTAGCCATTTTGTTCATTTAAAATCAAATCACAATTTTCAAACAGTTTAAGAAATAGTATTGAAAAGAAATTTGAAAAATAACATGTTTTTTATACTTTTTTCGCAAATTCGCCAATTTAATTAGTGTGGAATAAAATTTTGTGTTTAAAAATGTTACACAACGATTTTTCACTTTCAGAATCATGTCGTTTTCCGTGATTTCAGCATAGAAATGAGTTATGAAATGAGTAAATAGAAATGGGTATATCTACAACCAATACAACCTCTATAACTAATAATAATTTTAAAAAAAGGTTTCAAATACTATTCCCCAGAATAAATGTTTAAAATTATGAATCTATATCTAAAAACGAATACTTTTATCGTGGTTTGATAATTTTAAAAATATATGAAATATGAGATTTTGAATTTTGAAAAAAAATTGACTTTTTTCAAAAATCCGCCATTTTGACCGGTAGAGACTCAAAATTTTCATTTGAAAACATCATAGATCGATTCGTCGGTAAATTTCCATACAGAAAACATATTTTGGTGCATTTTGTGTGAGAAATTGAGTTATAATGTGTAAAACAAGTTAGGTATGTCTAAAATCACACCTTATCCATTAAAAAACTATAGCACTTGTAAAACAGAAAATAATTATCGTAGAGGGCTGAAACTTTGGATATCGATTCTCCACAACAAATTTAAAAAATGTAATAATAGTTTTTAAAAATCTGATATGGTCGGGTGTCATGTCGTGCTGAGTTCGCATGGAATTACTATATTCAATATAAAATTGAAATGCCCTAATAGTTGATCAGATGAGCGTTGTGTGCTGTACTAAACTTTTGTTTTGACAGAGAAAATTATTCAAAATTGTTTAGGAAACTTTTTTCTTTGATAACTTACGTAACCACAAGCCAAGGGAACGTTTGTGCTTTAAGTAGTTCACTAGTTTGTTTTGGCACAATAAGGAATGCGCTGGCTCCTGCCAATGCTCTAAGCAAACATTTTGAACGAAGTGAGGCTTCTCGAGGCCTGTTTGTCAACCTTCCTACTGGATGAGATAAAAATCCCAGTATACAATTCCCGCAACAGAAAAGCCCATTAATAAAAATTCTGTCTGTGGACAATGAACAATGACTCAGTTGAAGTGTCGTCACAAATAATATGTCCAAAATTTATAAATGCACAACAGACATCCTTTGGAAGACAACAATTGACTACTGATAAATCCTATCCTATCCTATCCTGATACTATCCTATTAAAAATGAAATATTTAATTAATTTACACCGTAAATGCTGGTTAATCAATACAAACAATATCTGACAACATATTTAGGGATCACATTCTATCATTCCAAGGAAAAAAATACAATCGGTTCAGTAAAAGCTCGAAATGAAACGATGGCAGAATACCTATTTTTTTCTTTAAAGTGAATATTGACTTTTCAGCTTCATATCCAGTCGTATTTGGATAATAACGCGCGAACGTAATTTGGATATTAAAATTTACGTAATATAACAATTTTATAATTTTCTCACATAATTTTTATTTTTAGTAGATGTCATTCCTTCGTAAGATTTGCAATAATAATTTTAGATCTTTCTGCTGTTGAAATTGTCTCATAATCAAGACCAATTGGAAAAGTGCTATAATGTATCACTTATTTTGCATTTTTTGTTCTCTGGTTGTACAGCCAGTCATCTACTGTCGGATATCCAAATTTTCTAAATGAACCGCACATTTGTTTTTAGTGCTTTCGATGTAATAGTTATCGTCCTGGTAGGGCGCGCATCCCACAATGCTTGAGAGGTGAACATGTAGAAAAATATCTTCTACTGCGCATGCGCTAAACTTTTTATTACAGGTCCGAAGGGTCTTGGGTTCGATTCCTGCCTTAGATATGGTTGTTTGTCTTGTCTCTCATGTAAGTGTGTTGTTGTCTCGTAGTGTGTGGTCGAATATGCGTCCCATCGGGACGTAAAGGACAACCTTAGTCTAGAGCATGAAGATGATAATTTTTTGGCAATGAACAAGTGGGAGGAAATTTCATATAATGAAGATACATAAGTGACAATTGCCTCTGGATGTTATGCACATCATCTTGAACTGGTATTCGTCAGGTAGAGAAAATCACGTTTTTGCCCTAGAACGCGACCTGACAAACAGCAGTTCGTAATCACTTGCCTACGAAGCAGGGTCAATTTCGTTTATGAAATGTTTTTACACGTTCAAGGGCTAAAAAATATTATTTGCTATCCCCCTTCAGGATCTAAAAGTTTGTAATATTTATTGTGAGACATTCTGGGTACTAGCAAACCTGACAATGAGTTAATCGTATTCTGATGACACAATGTTATCTCTGGATTCGTGAGGAAAGCTCTAACTCCGAGCTGAAACGTGAAACATTTTCAATTCAGGATGCGTGGACCTCCAGCAATGCTTTGTATTTTGTAAATATGTATACTTTGTATTTTAATTTTAATTTTAATTTTAGAGTCTTCAAGTCGCCGTTATGTAAGGGTCATAACTCTAGATTATTTAGAAACATCTCAGTAATAAACCTCACATGGGCGTTGATGGTAAGAAGCAGATTTTGCAAAGGGAAATTGAGTGTGCAGTACACTCATACTATTTGGTGGCATCCTAAAATAAACTTTAAAATGTATATCATTTTTCACCTTGTTGCTACTTGTTCGCGAGAAAGAGAAAAATAGTTGCCATGAGTAATGGATGAAATACGAAAGAGGTTTCCGACTAGTGCACCACGCCGCAGGTTATGAGATAATATTAAATATTTTCTATTTGTAATTTATTATTATTATTAGTAGTAATTTATTATTATTAATTTATTATTATTATTAATTTATTATTATTATTAATTTATTATTATTATTAATTTATTATTATTATTATTATTATTATTATTATTATTATCATTACTTAAAATTAGGACTAAAGATATGAGGTGCCGCTTTCAACCAGCGTTCTATGGAGCAGATCTAGTGAGCCTCTACAACACTTGGCGCACAAAACGAGATGTTTACAACAACGCTTTGCTTTGCATTTCCCAATGTGATGAATGACCTGGTAGTTTAGACAAGTTATTACATAAGAGTATGTTTTGGGGAACAAAATAACTTAAATAACTCTCATTCCGACCTTGCATCCTTTTGCTCCACATCTAAAGTCTCAAAAAACTCTATTTCCAAACTCTTTAAATTAAGACATGTCTCTACCTCTTTAGATAAGACGGTTTGACAGCAACATACGTAAACAAGTAGACACGATTTTTACTCTAAATCTCAAATAAAACTGTCCCGTTTGTTTGCCACTATCGTACGATCTATATAGTCTTGAAGGTCGTTCAGTATTTTATACAGTCAAACAGAAGTCACAGGTTTTGGTAAGTGTTCGTATTACTTAGAGCGTGGGCGTTACAGATCTGACCATGGAGTGAACTACAGATCCTATCGTGATTTTTGGACTTTCGGACTTGGCTTCAATTGGATGGATTGATAGTTTAATTGATTGATTGGTGATTCTGGGCGCTTAACTGTTAAGATCATTAGTCCCGTATGTGTAGTGCATGTTGTATCGCGGGAGGTGGCGGGGATCTTCCCCTGCTGGATGTTGAGATCGGGCATCGATCTACTTCGGCTTGCGGGGTTTTCCCCAACCAGGAATCTCTCAACCTCACGGCAAAGCTCTCTGACCTCCCGGCAGGGGTGGTAGTGTAGTGCGTGTAAGTGGTGGAAAGATCGCGCGCGGCCCGTGGCCCGTTTGTTAGGGTACTGCTCCGGTATTCCCCTGGTGTACATCGGAAAAGCCACGGAAAACTACCACTCAGAGCAACCGGGCGTTAGAATTCTCCTCCAGATCAACTACATTCGATCTAGCTGACAAGTTAGTGTCGAAAATCCTGCCACCGTTAGAACTTAAACCCAAGGACCTCCCGATCAGAGTGACAGCAGTTAATGCCCTGAGCCAGCTTTGTGTGTACCAGAATTGGATAAACTGAGATATGATTATTGCTTTCTATGAGTGCTTGACAAAGTATTGTATCTTCTTAGGAAATTTTGAAAGTAATTTTATCAGAATTTTATGTTCTGTTTGTTTTTGTCTGTTTTTGAGCAGATATTAGAAATGCTTCCGATTCTGACTTCAGTCTTCCCCATTGAAGTGACAATAAATGATTGGCCTTCCTTAATCAGTATTATGCCCCTCTACGACTTGCATAATATATTTAAATGCGAAGAAAATGTAATATTAGTATTTGTTAACATTATCTTCTCACACATCTCAGTGAACATTCTGAAATCTATTAATACACAGTAGTTTTGACGTCACAACTCTCTATAAAATGTCGTCAATGTGAGGCCTAACAGAGTGTTCTGTGGGCTGTCAAGCAGACGTTATAGCGGGCATAACAATTCTATTATTAGAGGTACTTCTAGACAGATACTTCTGTCAGTTTGCCTGTTTAGGACAGGGGCTGAGCACATCGGCGAGATGTTCTCCGCCACGACATGGACTTCTGGCTGTGGACCCTTCTCAGGATGAAACGACGAGCCGCTTGCCACTCCGTATGTGAGAGACTGATGAGCGCACGTCATCTTCAAAGTGTTACTTTATAAATGGTCTTCAGCCTCAACTGGTCTCACTTAATTTTTGCAGTTCAACTATTTTCAACCCTTATTTCCACATTTATTTACCTAGATCTGTTTCAAACCGACAGCCAGTTCCCTATTCGACCACACACTACTAGACAACAACACAGTAGGCAACAACACACTTACATGAGAGACAAGACCCAAAAAACCATATCCAAGGCCGCAATCGAACCCGCGACCCTTCGGACCGAAGCTCTGACTCGGTACAAGCTCTTATCTTTCTCGCACTTCCTCAGCCTACATATATGATAATTTTAATTATATTCTTACCGCACGGCACTGAACTTAATGTGTGATTCAATTTCATTATGCTTTAAATAATGAATAGTAACTTGCTGACATTCTTGCTTATAATTTCTACTTCATATAACTTGAACATCATTGTACTACTTTCATTTACGAATTTATTGATACTGTCAAAGTTCCTCTAAAATAAATGAAAATATGTATTCAACGTTTTGTTTATTTATTTATAACATAGCAATTATGATACTGTTTCTTTGATGAAATTGATGGTGACCTTAAAAAATGTGTGTGCAGTGTGTTCCAATCACGTAGGAGTATAATTAATTACTGAAAATGCAGTCGGTTTAAGAACCTATTAAGATTGATTGCGGACCGTACAATTATTATTATTATTATTATTATTATTATTATTATTATTATTATTATTATTTAGTTAGTTAGTAGTAGTAGTAGTAGTAGTAGTAGTAGTAGTAGTAGTAGTAGTAGTAGTAGTAGTAGTAGTAGTAGTAGTAGTAGTAGTAGTAGTAGTAGTAGTAGTAGTAGTAGTAGTAGTAGTAGTAGTAGCAGCAGTATTATGATTACTTGTTTTCTTCAACTATTTATTACGATTGTTACCAAAATATTCCCAAGACAGAAATAACCCTCCTTAGCAGCGCCTGACAGGCGACACATCTTACCACGCCCCCCGCCCCCCGCCCATCCACCCCGCCCCCAAAACCGCTCCAGGCGTCTCAAAAAGTCACACGAAAATAACTTTTCGGGAGACGCACATATTTTTACGCGGGCGCCTCGTGAATGTGGGCGCGCGCGAGTCCATCGGGCGTCTTCGGGCGACTTCGGGTGGGGTCGGTCGGCGCCCGCGCACGTGCGTCGCGAGGCCGCGGCCGGCGCCAGTCGCCTCACGCGCGCTCTGCCGTTCGGGCGCCCCGTCGCCGCCGCCGCCGCCGCCGCCACCGTCGTCGCCCCGACGCTGCCCCGACGCCTGCAGTCGCCGTCGATCGCGCCCGCTATCCGTCGCCGCCGCCGCGAAAAAAAGAGAAGCGAAACAAAAGAAGTAGAAAGTCGCCTCGCGATGCAAGGCCACCTGTGACGCTGTGCACCGCCGCCGCCGCCTCCTGCACCTCCAGGCTGCAATTGACTGCCCGCTTCCCGAATCTCCCTATTGCCCCACCACCACCACCCGCGACAAAGAGTAAATAAGATCGGTATACTCTTAGTGCACGCGGAGGAAAGCCTGTTCTTGCGATCGCGTCAGCCGAAGTCTGTGACCGTTTTGTTTCGATTTTTCTCACGCCAATCGAAATTTTGTGATGCAACAAATAGAATCGATCTGTGTCGATTGTTAAATGAGGTCGTTGCTGCCGACAGACGCGACTGAGCATCGTTGTGTCGTTTCGGTATTTTCACAATTCGAAACTTCGCGGAAGAAATTTCGTGTCGTGTGTTATTAGTGATGCAGAGGTGATTTATAACAACGGTCGGAGAGTCTCCTTACGTTCTTTGTCTTCAGTGCCTTGTGTATAAATGTCAATAATCCCGCACTTTCCGACACCGGTACCTATCAACAAAATACAGTGTTGCAGATGATAGTGTGACGTGTGCCGTGAACATTTTAAGTTAGAGAAAAAAAAAAAAACTATCTCACGTATGATATTATGTTTTATCTTCAATTTCTCAATTGTGTTTCGAGTGAGTGAAGATTTAAAGTGTACATATATCTGACTAATTACCCAAAAGAGAAACTAAAACATTAAATGCGTGTTCAGCAAATGTTTCGCTTTATACTATTTTATTACAACGACGTGTATTTCTAGGCGAAGTCAATTATTTTGACGTAACTGAGTCAGTCTGAGTTTATTTTTGTGGCAAACACCCTTACACTAGAATAAGACATTTAATTGTATAATGGAATATTGACGGAATCTAGTAATGTTTGATCATTAAAAATACACACACCGTATCATTTACGAGAAGTTCGGGTAGCTGACAGAGACTCATAGAGGGAAGAAATTTTCGTGAGAAGTTGAAGTGCGAGTCGCAGTCGTAATAGCCGAGTCGTGTATCACTGACTGTAAAAAGGTTTTTAAACTACTCATAGATTAATGTGTTGCTATAGTAGGTCGTAACAAAGTCTCTGTATTTTCTCTCCGGTAGCGCCGGAAGACACGCGGTAATAACTAAAGAACTCTATCTTAAGGACCCGCAAGCAAGGAGATACCGAGCGTTGTTTCGTTAACGTGTCTCTAGGGAAACAAACTCTACGATAAACAAGGGTAAGTGGCACTAACAACGAGCTGGAGAGGTGTTTCGTAAGGACACACGACCCGAAGGAGATACCCTCCGCCCTGAGAATTACTAGTGCCGCGTACGTAGCTCCTATCGCACACACTAGATAACCCCCGCCCCGCACCTTGCTAACGCAGCGCACAAGGTGCGTTAAGTCGCCGATATAGGTGCTTGTAGCGCGGACGCCGCCGTGCTCCGGGGAACGATTGTCCTAGAACGTTCCAAGAATTACGGTAAGTGCCACATAGGTAGGTAGGTCCTAAGGCAATAAGGACTCGTCGTTTCCCACCAACGTTAAGACGCCGCTCACGTTGCTCGCGACGCCGTGGTGCTACTCGCCGGGGAATCGATCGCCCCGACAATTACGGTACAGCCCCGCGGTAGCAAACGCGAGTAAACCTCGCCCATTGATCGCCCGCACGCCCGCGTGCCGGGAGAGCGCCCTCTGCGGCAGACGGCCGGCGACTGCGATGCCCGCACGCCGCTAGGCGCCGCGCCCCGCCCCCTCTCAGCGCCCGCAGCCTCTCCCTCCTCCTCCTCCGCCTCCGCCTCCTCCTCGTCGTCCCGTCCGGCCGCGTGCGCCATGGCAGCGCCCACCAACAGCGGCGCGTCGACGCTGGCGGTGCCCGATGCGCACGAGCACGACACGCCTCGCAAGCCGCAACGGCGGGGCGTGCGCCCGCGCATCACGCTGCCCATCTTCCACCTCCCGCCGTCGCGGCGCGGCGGCGGCGGCGGCGCCGCGGGACCCGTGCTGCAGCCGGCGGTGGCGGTGGCGCCGCCCACCGCCTCCCCCGCCCACACCCCCCATGGTCTCCATCCCCATGACCCCGGTGGGCGGCGTGCCAATCGCCGGCGCGCAGGGCGGCACCCTCGGCATGATCCAGCTGTACCCGAACAAGGCGTCCGCGTTCATGTTCAAAGGCCTCGAGGGCTTCAAGGAGATCACCATGAACACGGCCAAGTCCGGGCTGAGCGTCGGGGAGAAGACGGCCTTCTGGCTGTACGGCAAGATCAGCTCGTGGTCGCGCAAGTGGTTCACGCACATGTTCCTGTTCCTGGTGGTGCTGTCGTACAGCCTGCTGGGTGCGTTCATCTTCCGCCTGGTGGAGGGCAGCCACGAGGACCGCGTGCTGGCCGCCGTCAAGGACATCCACGACGAGCGCCTGCGCCTGCTGCGCGGGCTGCGCGCGCTGGGGCGGGAGGCGCGGCTGGCCGGCGACGAGGAGGCGTGGCTGCGCGAGGCGTCGCAGCGCCTCGTCGACTACGAGCAGGGCGTCGTGCTGGACTGGCACGACCACGCGCTCGACACCAACGTCTCCAAGGAGGACAACAAGCAGTGGACCTTCTGGAACGCCGTCTTCTTCTGCGGGACCATCTACACCACCATCGGTGAGTCACTTCACTCATCGCTGCGTTGGGTGACGTCATGTTCCACACGTGACGACAGAGTGAGCCGCGCCAACCAAATGTGGTTGACAACCACTGTCTTGTACATGGATCGCAACCCTGGCACAACTACATGTAACACCCCAAAAGGCCACGGCGGCGCGAAAATAACTGTTCACTTTGAGAGTCGCCGTTCTTTACATTTAGTCCAAAAACAAAAAAAGTAAAAACTGTATGTGACGTATGGGGGAGAAGACATCTGCGCACGTTTTCTTGAGTTCCAGAATCCCTTCCCATCATTTTAACGACTAATAGTTCAAAGATTCAAATAATAAATTCTTAAAAAGCGCAAGATTAGCAATATTTGAAAAAATAGACATTTTCGTTCCCGAGTTATAGATATTTTGCATGATGCTCCTTCCGGGGCCACGTCAGTATGATGGCATGCATTATGCACGTGATCTGAGCGATGTTTCTCTTTTCGCAGAACTTTGAGTACAAATTGAACACCGATAAACATTGTGTAATGATACTCAAATTGTAAGGATTCGAGATAATATTTAAACACTATTGCAAACAAACGCGTTTGTAATTCTTCAGCCATAAAACAACGTTTCTCAATTATTAAGGTAATATTAACCGTGTTTCACATGCCGCATTTTGTAATGCTTCCTCCGTATCCACCAATTACTAAGCGTGTTTCCTGCATTTCAATTGTAAGCAACAATTTTAAAGCCCTTTATCTCGAAACTTATGGTTCCGAGTTGCGTTACCCACGAACGACATGGTCAAAACACCGGAACTTTGATCTAGGAAAGATCTCGACAGCGGACCACATCAAGCACATGTACATGTTGAACGTATTATTTATTCCTTCATTCAATCATTTTCACAGGCTTTCTTGTTACTACTATCTTGTTTACAATTTAAAAGCGGAAACGTCTGATAGCCGTGCAGCTTCTGCTCCTTTATTTGGTACTTGCTGGTACAGAAAACACAACATAGGGAAAATGTCCTCTCAGAAAGTGTTGAGCATTTGACACATTATTTTTATGAACTAAAATATAGTACAACATGTTATTTTATGAATAATTGATTAATGGGAATTTATCTGTTGTAATTATTGAACAGAGTAAGGAGAATGAAGTTCAACATTTGTGGAAATTCTCGAATAATACCCTCGTACATTCAGGCTTTTAGTCACTTATGTTTATTTTTACCCTCTCCCCCTGTAAAAAGCTGACTCATTTAAGTTATTCTTACTGTGCACCAAATACATTTGTCGACGAATTTCTGTGTTTGACAACCTAGTATGGCGTGTCATTTATTAACAAGTATAGTAGGGCGTATGTTTAGAGTTTAAAAAAAACGTTTTTGCCATCTCTTCATCATATTCAATAAAAAAATCTCAATATTCGCCAGCATGTGTAACATTCAATTAGTGCACCCTGAAAACGTTTGTTTACAATGAAAACGTAGAAGTTCATCATGAAAACATGAATATACAATGTAAAACCGTATGATAACATAACCAACAGAAATGTGTGAATGAAACAACGTAACGACAACGTAATTTTTCTCGTAGTTTCAACACACATTTGTACTTCTTGGCAAATGTTAAAGGAATATATTTTGTGACAAGAGGTTTTCTTTTGGACGTAAAAGAGTCGACTATAATATCATTTTCGCTTTATTACGTGTTTGGTTGTGCGTACTTACGATCATACGCTTGTTTTTCGAAACTCGCTATCGGGGTCTCCAAATTTTTACTACACTTTTCAAATGCTTAATAATAAATCTGTTTATGTAAAACGTATTGGTTTCATTAATAAGAATAGCAGAAAAAGTTATGCTTACGATTTATTTAGTTTTATGTTTGGTTGAGATAGAATAGTAGTACTTCATGATGTCGAGAACACAGAATCTACTTCTGATATAGTACACACCACCAGGAATTTATTTGACAAACGTCATAAATGCATGGCGCCACCGATATTAGTTTACTAGAATTCAAACCATCCATGAAGAGGTTTAATATCTGAATATTTGAAGATAAGTTGATTTCTAAATTGAATCTAGTTGTGAATTTTTTGCAAACTGAAGAAGATGATTTTCTCATTTTAGTCGTATGCATTACATACCATGATATATCATGTAGTACTTTTTATTTCTCTTAACGGTTTATTTTTCACCGGATTCTTGCAAAGATCAGAGGAATCCTCTGCATAGGACTTGGCATAGACTCTGTACTGCAATGCGTCTCAGTGCGTAGTGGCAATTAGTGGGAGGAGAGTGGGAGTTTCGGATTTCAGAAGACAGAGCAAAGTGAAAAGTTGCACTATAAGGAAAACGACGCAAGTAATTAGAAGAACACTGACGTTAGAAGAAACCGCATAGCACTCTTATGAGTGAAAATATATTGTCTAAATTTAATATCGTTACTGAGACAAAATTTACAGTATTGCCTCCATTTTTAAACTTGGTCGATTGAGATGTTAAAAATACGTCTGCATGTAAATACGTAAGTCAGTAAGTAAGTTTGTAACTACCCAATATATTTTGTAGAGAATGGCTTCAGTAACAAAGGTATTTAAATTTGGAACAGCATGTTAATAAAATCGGTTCGTGGCTAGTTCTTGGTCAACGTGCTCGCTTTCCACTACGCGGTTCCGGGTTCGCTTCCCGGTCGAATCAAGGTTATAGTGTGCATTTTCTTTGCAATGCCTTGCACATCAATATGTTGCTGTGTGAAGATGAGAAAATTCACTTCTCAGGTTGAGAAGACCGGAACACGGCGTGGGGATGTCTACGTGCTAATCAGAGGAACCCCCTTAACACATGGCCGCGAGGCAGTCCGCGTCGCCGGTAGGCCTGAGCCCGTTCACGCGCTGTCGCGCCTTGAACATACATACACGTTAATAAAATCAGTTCCAAAATAATTGGCCAATTCACTTAACTTGAAACACATGTAATATTCGAGAGCAGGTAATAAGTCAAGTTTCATTTTGATAGTTTAACTTCAAAAATAATTAGAATATACAATTTGTTTGTCTTTGACTTCACTACCCTCATCTGATTAGCAGATAAAATATATACGTAAAAATATGGATTGAACACGATCTATTTTTATATTTAAATATTATCCGTAAGTCTGGAATCTCTAATTTAGTTCCTGTAGGCAGGGCTGAAACGTGATTATGTTGCTACAAGCTTCTATAATTGAATAGCGGAGAAACGTAAACTAAATGTTGTGCGTTGCGTGCTCACTTCAAGGAGCTTCAATGATTGTTTGTTAATTGTTACTTTTCGCAGTTCATATCTTGATTTTCTATACTTCAGGAAGGGTTTGGGATGAAGTATCAGGCGTAAGAGCATGAATTACAAACATTCACGGACGCGCAGAGTAGTAGATTGTTGCGTTGATGATCAAGTCAAGAGGAATGAAATTCTTCTCTCTAGAGAAGGGTAATTCGTCCAGGGACGAAGGATATGAAGGGACATAAGTCTCGAGTAAGAAACAGAATGTTGCCGTCTTTTGTCTCAGGCGTCTCTTATGAAGGAAGATAAACTTCTATTCCTAACTGTCTCAAGAAATGCTCTCGCCAAATTTTGAAATATTCTCTCGCTGAAGCCAGTATTACATTTCAAATTCCTGGCATTATGATTTGATCCAGAACTAGTGGACCTGGAAATACCTCGCTCTGCAGTGTATTACACTTCGCACTCACCACGTGATTATTAACCACGTTTTTCACTATGCTCTGCAAACATTTTAGTAGATGAAATAATTTCTCGCGAGTGTGTGTTTGTTTTACGTCCTAATTTTAACATAGGGCATGCATTCGCTATGACACTATCTTGGAGAAATTTGACTTATTTGCCCGAGATGTTCAGGTAATAATTCCGGCTGATATTTCAAAATTGCAGGGGTAGAATATTCATGGAAGACAAACGCAATACTTGAGGGTGTGGCGGGTTGCGTAGAGCATCTGTTCAAGGGCGCTTGAGTCGGCATAAACACATAAAATAACACGCATCTACGTGCGACAGACATACACACATTGCCATTGTACTATACCTATATTCTTCTCGCAAGTGCAAGCAATAAGTTTTCTCGCAATCGGATGAAGGGTACGGCAGCGCATGAAATGCGAAGAAACAGTGATTTTTGCATATTATATTAATACTAAAAAAATCATACCATAAAAATAACGAAGAGAACAAATTTAAGATCACAATAAAATCGTTAAAACGATATATTATACATCAATAAAATATTTTTATTTAACTTCTTATCTTCTTTTGAGTAAGATCTGAGTATTCAAGTTAGAGGTATATCTTTGTTAGTAGTTCTGAATATCTCTTGAAACTATAATCAGGGAAATCGGGAAATCTCTCCACAGCATTCTGTCAAATATCAGACCCGAGAACATTTCCGGAACAGAATCGTTGCCTATCACGAAACCCGGTGCCTCTTCGATCAGACAGCAAAGGCTGTAAATTGTAAGACATTTCGATGAGCCTAGAGAATGTTATACCAGATGTCAAAACCCCAACAAAGACGTTTCAAAGAAGAATATATACCAATGACATGAACGGAAATGACAACAATTGGTTGTATTAAATCAAATTCCATTAAAACTTCATCATAAAAAAAATGTGGGAGAAACTGTGACATTCACCAGGAAAAAAGCATTGCTGCCTTATTGAACGAGAACTATGACCGAATTTTACACATTGCGCGAAAATAAAACATTACTCATGAATTATTACAAAAAACTTCAAAACTTTCATTTTGTGAACGTAGGCTTGGGTTCGTTTGGTTGTATAATGAGTTTGTTGGATATAACCAACATTATTTACCCTCTACAGAAAATGTTTTATTAATATAGAGGCATAAAAATACAGCATTTCGCATTTCCCAAACAAAATATTTTTAAACAAAATTTCCAAACTAATGTTTGAACAATTGGACTTATTTTTGTAAATTTTCTAAAAACAATAATTTAATTTCTTTAAAAGCCTTGAAGGGGATGTTGGCGTTATAACATTATCATCCGGTAAATGTTTGCGACAGCTATCGGGATCGTATGAAAACGAAATATTTCGAATATCAGTGGAATAGGATATATAGATTGGTTCTTGTTAATTTGCTTTCAGTATTCATTTTTATCGATCTTTAATTTTGTTAACAATGGTGGCGGCGTATGGAGTACTACAGAGCATTTAAAGAATAACAAATAAAAAAGTATTAGTATAATCCCAGCGCAAATAAAGTCATACTTTAGGTAGGAAAAACAGTGTTTCAAGTCACAAAAAACTTAGGCAAGGAAGTTCAATATCTTACAAATGAATCTCGATCACATAAAATTTCTAATCTTTATTAGTTCGTAATCCTCGACACTATAAAAATACTGTATTCCACCATTATTTATCAGAAATTTATTTTTACAATGTATTATTTGACACACCATTATTTTCACAATAAAGACATTAAAAATATGATAATTAGAAAACACCAAACACAATATTAATCTTGATTTGTAAACTCGTTTTGTTCCGAGACGCCGTTCTACTTTTGACGAAGTAAGATTAAATGAAGATAGATGAATATGCAAAGTAAAGAGAGAATTATTGACAGACGAGTTAGAGAAGTGGGTAAATTTAATTTGAAATAAAATCTAGAATGGATGTCCTTTTGAAATGTGTTTGCTTAATGACACATAGAGTTTAATTTTTGAATAATGACAAAAAATTCTTCACGATCCCATGGACGATGACGAGAATACCTAAGAAATATGGAGAGAAGTTGATGGATTACAAATTTAAGCATGCGTTTGGAGATTATTCTTTTCTTGATTAATATTTTGCGATTGAAATTTACAACGATACAAATTCGCAAAATCCGGTCCAAATTTTTTCTTAAACATTTTTCCACGTATGTAATAAGAAACGGTAAAAAATATGGCGCCAGTCTAATTTTCGGGCTATTTTTTTGAAAATTGTTCATTTTTTCGAAAATTGCAATTTTTAAAACTACAAAATTGAAGGTAGAGATTTTTTCTTCAAAGTCTGATGTACAAACATTAGCTGTTTAAACAAGATAATGTACAATTTTTTGAAAAAAAAACGAGTAGTTTTTGCCTTTTTTTTAAATTAATGAAGTATATACAGGTTTCACACGAAATACGGGCCACGAAAACAATTGAATGAATGATATGAAAAATAATTTTAATAATAATTTCCTATTGAAAATACCAATATTAATTCTATTGTTGCTTTCTCGCACTTTTACTTCACTTATTTGTACAATTTATATTCTCACTGTATTGATATTGAGTACATAAAATTTACAGTCTGACGACGATATAATGGGTTTCGTCGTTTTTTTATTCCGGAGGCAAGTAATTCGTAAAGAACTGTGTTATTTAGGACATCATTCATAAAATTGTAATATTGTCCAGTTTAAGATATCTTACAACTATGGTGTGCCAGCAACACTACCTAGAAACTGTATATACAGTTGATTGTATATCTTGATGATTTTATTTATTTATTTACATCAAGAACAGTTGAAAACTGTGGATGACGTATTATGGGGAGAAGTTAATTTGAAGTTACAGTTTAATAATTTATTAAAAAGATGGTCATTATTTATTAAATGATTAATTCCAGAAGTAATATGCAGGTTATTTCTTTGGAATATTTATTAATTTGAGCATTTCTTTCAGGAGATCATTCTAATGTCTAAGATTTATAAGATTTATCTTCATTGATAAATCGCGCTTTGTGTTGCCGACTTTTATTTTCCTCTTAATTATAATATGCAAAATAAAAACGGGCTATTATATCTCTTATTAATGTCTATTAATTGACTATTTAGTTATTTATATTTCGTATCTTTTAATTCGAGACAATCATCGGATAGATTAAATGATAACATGTCACCTGAAAACGTATATATTTGGATTCCATGGTCACCACACTTCTTCCCAACTGTAGTAGTAATTTCGCATAATATGGCATATCTGCAACACTCCAGTTTTTCCGTTGCGTCAAACGAAATATTTGGAGTTAATGATTAAATTAGAAATTACGAACAAATTGAAGTCAGTAACATTAGTTATGTTTGCGTCTGAATTTTTTCGAGTATTTAATTATTTTTGTATTTTAAAAATGTTATGCTGCAGGACCAAGAAATTATTTGTCAAATGTTTTTACGAATTGTAAAATGATTAACATTAACATTATAAATAAAAATCCAATGTTTGAAGCAATGAGAAAATAATCCTGTTGTATAAGGAAATAAATTCGTTATTTTGAAAGCATTCATAATGGGGATATATTGGATGGCATTTATTTTTGGATGTTCCACTTATATGTGAAATTATCCTTCCTTGTCTATATGATGTGCTTGATATAAAAAAAATGTTTATGATAGTTTTCGTTCGTTTACTATTTCAATTTTTTCAAAAAAAACGGACGTACGAACTTGGCAGCAAAGATGAAATGTTGAAATAATTGTATGTATTCGAAATAGTGTTCCCTAAAGAACGCCTTAGAAGAATTTTCATAAAACCACAACAATGCGAATTGAAAAACCACAACAACTATGGAATAAATAGCGCTTTTAGCAAGAATTGATAAGAAAATATGTATTGTTAGTGCCTAAGGCTGCATGCACTCTTTGTTGTCAGCGCTCATTGAGATGTGTTGATATAGACAGAAAAGCGATATAATGTTACACAATTGTTACTAAGGGGCGAGAAAATATGTGCTGTTTTAACTCCACTAGTTTTAATCACATTATGCCGACAAATATTGCCTTTAATTATTGATGCGACTTTCTGTAAATGATAGTGTTTCGAGAGTTTTTTCATGCGTTTATGTCCGATTTTCGTCCTTACCATCAACAAAAAAAATAAATGAAAAAAACAAAATTTCTCCCTTGTTTTTTGTAACAATTCTACACAGATCGTAACAGGACTAAATACAAATTGAATGCCTGTAATTTCTTTACAGTTTCCCAAAATTTCAACATTTTTATATTATAATTTCCACTCTACAGCTCAATAAAAATGAAACAGTAATTTAATAGTTTCTTATTAATTTTCTTAAAATTAGGTGTTGTTTTATTTTTTTTTCGACGTTTGTCTGTTTTATGATTATTAGAAAAGATAAATAATGAAAAACAAAATTGTAAGAATAATATTACAACCATTTGTAATTTGAATATCGAAAGAATTCTTCTTCTTCCTTCGATTTTGGCCTACTATGGACCACGTGAAATAACTTCTCATGATTGATTTTCTCTCTTTTTTCTTTCCTTCCAGTACTCTTTCATTCTTTCTCCATGCTGTTTCTTTCTCTCTTCTGTCCATTTTGCTCCTGTTTTCTTCTTTGTCTTTTCTTGGAAACCCTGGAATCCTCTGATCTTTTTTCTGAATTCTTCTCTTCTCTCCACCTCTTCTCCATCTATTCCCATTTCTTCCATGTCTTTCTTGACCTCCTTGATCCATGTCATCTGTGTTTTGGGGTTTCTATCGAAGTAGTTGAATATTCTCTTTGTCAATCTTCCTTCGTCCATTCTTTTAATATGTCCGTAGAAGGTTACTCTTCTTCTTCTCATTGTGTCTGTTATTTTTTCTGTTTTTAGGTAGATCTCTTTGTTGCTTCTCAGTTTCCATTTTCCATCTTCATATTTTGGTCCCAGGATTTTCCGTATAATTTTTCTCTCCTTTTTTTCTATCTCCTCTATTTGTCTGGCTGTGTTCAGTGTAAAGCATTCTAAGGCATAAAGGCCTTCAGGTTTAATAACTGTATTGTAGTGTCTTAGTTTTGCGTTAATGGATATGGACTTTTATTATATATATTTTTTGTTAATTGGAATGCCAGTTCCATCTTTCTTGCTCTTGTAAGGACTGCTTCTTTGTCCAGGGCATTTGGTTGGATTAATTCTCCCAGGTATTTGAATTTGTTGACCCTCTTGATTTTACAATATTTTGTTGTGATCTGTCTTGGTGCCTCTTTTCTGTTTGTCAAATATTCTGTCTTTTCATATGATATTTGCAATCCTGCCTTCTCTGCTGTCTCTTTCAGTATATTGATTTGTCTTCTGGCGTCTTCCATGTTTTCTGCTAGCACGGCCAGGTCGTCCGCAAAGGCTAGACAGTCAATTTCAAAGTTATCCTTCTTTCTTCCAATTTTTATTTTGGGAGTTCCTTCTTCCTCCATTCTCTCATTACCTTCTCCAGCAAACAGTTGAAGAGTAGTGGGGAGAGCCCATCTCCCTGTCTCACTCCCGTTTTGATCTCAAAGGGTTCTGAGACCTCTCCCATAAATTTTACCTTTGACTTTGTGTTTGTTAGGGTTTTTCTTGTTATTGCAATTGATTTGTCATCGGCTCCGAATGCTTCCAGGGTATTGAATAGTGTCTCTCTATCTATGGAGTCGTATGCTTTTTTGAAGTCCACGAATGTCACGTGCATGTCTTTGGCCCTCAGTCTCCTGTACCTTATTATGAGTTTCAGGTTTAGTACTGTTCGGCGCAGGATCTTCCTTTCCTGAATCCTCCCTGGTAGTCACTTAATTGTGGGTCCAGTTGGACCTCTAGTCTGTTTTGTAATGCTTTGGATAGGATCTTGTATGTTACTGATAGTAGTGAGATTCCTCTATAGTTGTTGGCATCTGTTTTCTCTCCTTTTTTGTGTATTGGATGGATTATAGCTGTTTTCCATTCTTCTGGTATTTCTTCCGTTTCCCAAATCTTTTGTATTGTTTTATGTAGACTTTGGACTGTCTTGGTATCTACGTTTTTCCACATTTCTGCTACTATAGAGTCCTCTCCTGGGGCTTTATCATTTTTTAGTTCTTTAATAATCTGTTGGATTTCTGTTATGTTCGGTGGTTTGGAGTTTTCGAATTTATGCTTCGGATTTAGTTTTGGGAATCTCACTTTTGGCTCCTCACAGTTTAATAGTTTTTTGAAGTATGTCGCTAGTAGTTTGCAATTTTCTTGATTATTCGGAGCTATTTTTCCTTCTTCATTTTTGAAACATAAGTTTGGTGGTCGATATCCCTGGAGGTTTTGTTTAAAAGTTTTATAGAATGTTCTTGTGTTGTTCTTTTTAAAGTCTTCATCTATTTGTTGTAGTTGGTTCTTGTCAAAATTCCTCTTGTTTGTTCTTATAATTTTCGCTGTCCGTGATCTTTGTTCTTTGAAAAAGATATAGTCTTCGTTGTTTTTGGTTGAGTGCCATTTTTTTCCAGGTTTTACTCCTAAGTTCAAGGGCCTCTTCGCATTGGTTATTCCACCACCTGTGTTTTCTTTGTCTCTTGAGCGGGGCTACTTCCATTGACGTCTTGACTATTTTTGTCTTGATTTCCTCCAATTCTTCTGATTCTATGTTAAGTTTTTCCTGGAATTCTTGTTTCTTTAGCTTTAGTACTTCTGTGTTGATCCTCTGTATTTTGAACTCTTTGTTTGGTGTCTTTTTTGGGAAATAAATTTTACTTTTAGGGTCGTTAAGTAGTCTGTTTCTATGTTTGCGCTTTTTCTTACTTTCACATTCATGATTTCTTTCTGATTATCGAATGATATGGCGACATGATCAATCTGGAATTCTCCCAGGCTTTGGTTTGGTGATTGATCGAAAGAATTAATATATTAACTAAAAATAATGAGTTTATAAACAGTAGTTAGTAAACAGAATTTATCCCTGGGAGCATTGCCTGTCTTAATCCGCTACCGCCTTTTGAGTGTCTGTCTGTTTATAATATTATTTAATTTACATAATTGCACTTTGCATCATTGCATTTTTATAATTTATTATAGTTATTAACGTGATATAAAAGCACTGAATTGACGGTTTTTGTCTGTCTGTCCGGGCTAATCTCGAAAATGGCAAATTTTGACAAGATTTTAGCAGAAAGGAAATTTATTTTGTTGGTCATATTTCGAGTACTGTTTTCAAATAATTATTGCCTATTACTATAAATTGTAGATATAGATAAAAAAATACAAAACGTTTGTATGGTTTTTATGTCAATCTACAATTTTATCCAGACCTTAATTAAATGCACTCTTGTCTTTCAAACTCTCCATGCCACTCTCTCCTTGCGATTTCGTAAAATACCCACATCTCCCTTTCCTACCTTTTTAAGTAAATTTAAGTGCGCATTACACGATTTTCGCAAATATCTCAAAGATGGTGAAGAGTTTCGCGAAATATAATGAAAGGTTTTTAAACTTTATTTATTATTTAATTTTTCGACTAAATGTATTTTGTTTCATTCCTGTAGTTCAATTAGGTTTCGAGTAAATTACAGATCAACATATTCACTGTATGTTTGCTGAGACCGCTACAATAGTTTGTTTACGGAATGTCCATAGCAACGGTAAATAGTAATAACAATAAGAGGGCTGGCCGAGCCAGAGAGAGGAGCGATAATGTGAACCTGGGCGGGTGGAAGAGGCAATGTGAGATGGGGCTGGTCGTTTGTACGATGCGGCACGTCAATTCCCGCTGGGGCAGGATAAGGCAGACTTACAATACACATATAATTCATTCCTGTTCCTGTCTAATATAGGCTTATGATTAATAAATAGCCTTTTAGCAGAGTATTTCAGATAGTTCAAATTTTGAAAAATGTATCTGGAAACTAGGTAGGTCAACGGTCAAAAACAGTGTTAGTCTCATACATTGGACAAATTTACTTTCAATGCACAAAAAGAGATGACATATTATTCCGTTAAAAGAAGTATAATATTAGTTTTGATTCATTAGTAGTTGTGTGAGGAATAATATAAATTAAAATACTCTGCTTTATAGGAACTTCTTTTTCATGACTTAAACAAAGTATTCAAGAACCCAAAGCAAGTTAACGTAATCCTTAGTTTTTTTGCTTTTGTGTTTTGGCGTAAGAGAGGAGTGTTAGACAGAACCTATCAAAAAGTAATGAGACGTTTTCAGCACCAAAATATGCAATCTATTAGCGTATAGTACATTAGTGCATCGCCGCAAACGTCTATAGAAGCGGTCCGCCTTTTGTTTATTACATATTAATGGAACAAAATTGTTGAGTTATTCAAGTAAGTGTCAAAGTGCATCTGTCTCAGCAATTTTTTTAAACGAATTAAAACTAGGAGAGAATGTAAGCTGCATAGAAATTAATGCACTAAAATTATGATTTAGTCCCCTTTGATTAAGAGATTTTTTTCGCTGAATTTTATTTTTTTATATCGAAGAAACTCATTTTTTATATGGCACCATAGGGTTTCACGTTTTGGAATAGTACTACTGACGTATATTATTTCGTGCAATATAGGACAATATGTTTCTGACGTTATTTCAGACTTTGCAATACTTTACAGTCTACAACGAGCACAATGTCTGAAAATTAGAATCACATATTTGCATTTTGCTAACGAGGAAAAGCAATTTAAACAGATTTTATTAAGTGGAAGTCGTAATGACAAACCGCAATTACTTTTATTTATGAGTTTAGATATCACCAAGGGAAATCTATGAATGAATATGTCTGAATTGTCGATCACTAGTGAATGTGAATGTTTATGTGAATGAAATATAAAGCCAAAACAATTTCACACATCATTGAACTTATTAATCATTCTCTAAAGTACTCTTCTAACGTTTTGTTTTCCAGAAAATGTATCTGTTTTGGAGAACAAATAGGGTTCTCCTAAAAGTCCGATTTACGAAAAGTGCATATCAAAATATTCTGTTCTCTTATGGGCCAATTATTGCAATGAGTAAAGCATATTTTTGTCTAAACATTTTAGTTTTTAATTAAACCTCCGTTACTCAAATGAACAACTTTTCTGAAATGACGTTAGAATGCCTACAGAAATATTATTTTTATATGATTTGTTTTTCCCTGTAGAAGTTCCTATACAACAGCAATGATATTTTAAAAAGAGCCTCGCACTTTATTTTTAACCAATACATTATTGTACTATTTTTCTAAGAATTCATCTAAATAAATCTAAAAGGTTTTACATAAACAGTAAATATTTTTGTAGAATAGTGACCTATTGTTCGAAAACAATGAGGCATCTATGGATGTACGCAATCTGTATTTAAATTGTTTGATACAAGGTAAAAGTTTATTCATTTACAGGGAATGCTGGGGGAATGAAAAATTCAATTTTCATTAGTGAATAATTATACGTACTTTTTGAGTGCCTACATTATTTTTTTATATTTTCATTAAAGTATGCGAATGGGGATAGTTCAAATGAAATATAAAAATATGGTATGTTATTGCTGAGTATTGTTTTTCATTGTTTAAACGACGATACTGACAAGAGACGTAAACAAATTGTTATATTTATATATAAGCAAATTGCATTAACACTGAATTGAAAAAAATAACAAAAGTAAAATATATTATTTTGCAAGAAAATAAACGTGGTGTGTGTCTCACCAAAAACTAAAGAGTATATAAGAATACATAGTAGCAGTGAGTAATAATTATTCACATTACAGGCTGGAAAATAAATTATTATAGTACAATAGGAATTCAGTTTTAGAAACGAGTGCTCTGATACATTCTTGGCACATGGGATATGTGACGTATTATATTATTTCATACTGTCGGTTTTTCCAAACTAACACAAAGCTGTAGAGGACCTTCATGAGAAGCAGAATAGAGGAATTGTATTCAGAACAGAACTGAATGGAAGAAAAAATGGATTGTGTTTTTTCAATTGACATTACACATTCGGCTGCTTGAAATTGAATTAAAATCGAGTGCGCGAGTAGCTTTGTGTCAGTTTGTTGATAATAATGTACTTAGAATGAAAATAAAATATCACAAACATTGCACTGAATGGCAAACAAAATAATGTCTGGATCAGAAAAATACGAGAGTATCGGTCAGTCTGCTTAACATGAAAAACACATTATATACTATTTCCAGGTTGCTCTTCGTTTTCAAGCAGTTTTTGCTGTCTACAAATTGAATCACTTTAAAAACTTTATTTGCAGAGTGATGCTACATTTTTAGACACCTTTACTTAAAAAATATTTTATTTTATCAAACCAAAATGCAAGACGACAATGTTTATGACTAAGAATAAGCGTGAGGAATTGCAAGGTACAAAACAAACTGTACTGTATTGTATTGACGCAAAGATTGATATTTGTAAAATCGATTGAGATTATTATTTTATTTGTAAACTGACACTGAATTAATATAAATATTAATACATACATGATGCTGTTTCGTTTCCGAAAATAACTTATTAAAAAATGGTAAATTGCTTCTTTAATCCGTTTGTTGGTATAAAACGCACTTCTGATGAATGGATATCGAGCTTTGAAATTAATTAATCCTCGTACCATATCTGAGGTCCTCATCTGGACCCCATCATCATTAAATAGTTACTATTTTCTTACCAAACTATTTTCACATTTATTCCAAATTTCATTAAAAAGTTATTATTTTTTTCATTATAAAAGACTGGTTTGACTTAAGTTATAGCCTTTTATCTCACATTTCTCACTTGAAATATCTTGTCATGACATAAAAAACTGTGCCAATTTGTGTCTGTTGATTTATCTCGAAATAACTTTCATAACTATTATAAATATTTTTGAAGCATAATGTATCAACAACAGATATTGTGTTCGGTAGAGGTTAATCTTTAAATGAAATAATTAAGACGAATAATTATCTTTATTATGTTATTGATAATCACTTTAAAATGTATATCTACATAAAACAATTATTTACACTCAGTAATTGCCGCTCCCATTCGTTTCCACTTCCAATCGTCAGTAACGCTTGTCCAATTGTCAAAAAGATCCCAGGTATAGTACTTGATTGTAAACTGCAGATATGGTACGAGAGTTACGTTATGAACATCATTAGATCAATACAAGGCTAATAACAGATGTGATTGAAGTTTATGAACCGAAGAGATGGGCGAGATTCATAATCAACCGGTTATACACGGTATGCGCCGTGTCTTGTTCAATACTTTTCATAATACCACTTCCTCATAAAAGATTCCCTTTCCTCGAATAGGAATATTCATACGCCTTATCTTTTTGTAAGTCATTTGTTTCAATTGTGTAAACGGACGGCGACTGTTCAAAGACTAAACGGGCTTCGGACGTGAAGAGTGATATTTCGTTCCTTGGTCTGGTTGCGCTATATCGATATGTTATTTAGACATAGCGCAACTAGACCGAGAAACGAAATGTCACTCTTCACAGCCGGCACCCGTTAAGTATTTTAACAGTCGCCGTCAGTTAACACAATTGAAACAAATGACTTACAAAAAATGATTATAACGAAAAGTACTCAACGAAAAGCTTTCAAAATGATAAAGTGGATTATAATATAATTCATCTTGCTTGTGATCACATAAAGTACTGGAGAATGACGTATTCAAAAACCACTATGTTTATCGTACCGTTCTGAGTATAACATTTTAAGAGTTTGTATTATCGTTTAAGAATATGAATGTCACTTGTGAGTTGAAGTCGCCTTCTTGAAGTGTGGTGACTTAATTACATGAAAAGTTCAGAGTTGCAAATTTGAATCTTAATACAATAATTTATAAATGGGGAAATATTTTTACATATGACAATATTCACATTAAAACAGTTTTACATCTGGCAGCACGTTAAAACTATAAAGTGTTCCACATGATCATTCATACAATATTTAGGAATTTCATTGAAATTTGTTCTATTAACTCACATAGTTTTTAGATTACGTAGTTCAAGGATTTAAAGTCTACATAGTGGTAAATTTTACTCGAATATATAAGTAGACATGCATTTTGATTGGGCATGTTCTTATTTTGTTCTTAGGATTCGCCTACCGCCATCGTGTCGCAACCTTTCTTACTCGCAAAATAAAACGACATTTTTACCACTCGTTTCACATATAACTGTATTTACCCAGATAAATAAGTACCTCCCATGGTTCCCATTGTCATTTCAGAGTTGAATTATTCACTTGTGAATAATGTCTTATGTTTCTCTTTCTGTTACCTCAACACCTTGTTACTATATAACTAACTCATGACACGGAACTACGACACGAAAGAGGAAGGGAAAATCGTGCGCGGGCCGTGGCTCGTTTCTTATGGTATTGCTCCTGCATTTTCCTGGCGTTGATCGGAGAAACCACGGAAAACTACCGATCAGAGCAGTCGTCGCCAAAAGTCTCTTCCAGACAGCGGGTGAATTCGACCTAGCTAGTGTCGAAAATCCTGCCACCATAGTTTCTCGAACCCTAGGATTGAATTGAATTGAAGCCTTATTTTACGTGGCGAGACTCAGGCCATGAGGCCTGCTCTTCCGTCTGACCACGTAAATTTCGCTACGCTCCTTTCACCAACTAGCAGAGAAAGGAGGTATTTCTTGGGCGAGAAACAGGCGATTTGAATTTAGCTCAGAGGCGTCATTTAGGCTTGAGGAGCTTTTACATGCAAGTAAATCTACTAACATGGGACAGCCGGCTTTACTTCCCCTCCGAAGGAAGGCGTACGAAGGATTTTTTCGCCCTGAAAAATCCACGGCTTCGATCGGGTTTGAACCCGCCAACTTGGGTACAACAGTTCGAAACGCTAACCGTTACACCATCGCCGCCGCTAGGACCTCCTCGCTATGACGCTACATCTGTTGTAACACGGATCCATGTCAGCCGGTCCGGCCGTCACAAAGCACTTGCGCCGGAAAAGATCTTGACAGCATCTTTTCTTTTTAAATTTATTTATTTATTACCTCCTGTTTGGCATTGCTGCCTTTCAGGGGTGTTAACATTTTACAAAATAATGATTTGATATTCGATTACACGCTAATTGTCCAGAATATTACAGGCTGTGTTCAATGTATGATTTTGAAAATTGATTTGATGTGAATTTATTTTTATAATTCATTGAATAAAATATTTATATTGACAGCATCTATGCAGAAGAATGTAATCAGGCGCCATTAGCATTGCCAATAAGCCTCGTTCTGAGGGATGATACGGGACCCTTCCGTCTTCCCTGAAGAAAGTGTGCTCCGGCTTCGTTATTGAGCACCTCTTTTGTGTAGCTTAAGAGATTTGGATGTGAGTCGAGGTCATTGGCCTCCCACCTCGCGTGACCTTGGACTCCTTCCTCGCTCGGAGGAACACAGCGGCGTTCTCTTCCTTCACTCAGCCTTCATTCCTTCCTCAGGACCGCGGCGCGGCGCACTTCGTCAGATTAAAACGCATCCGGCGAACGCTCGCGTTCTCCGCGCCGTATCCGAGCACGGGTTGGGTTGTGCAAATGTCAGGTATCGCTTAATGCCGGAATAGTATATTCTTCAACCAGCGTAGAATGATAGATATTATTCACGAGTTGATATTTACGACACGAGAGACGTAGGAGCGAGAGTCGGCATTTCTACGAGTGAATAATACTAGCCATTCTACGGGAGTAGAGGTCTATTTTCTCTACAACTTTGAAATTGATGTTTTAAAAATACTAAATGAAAACATTTGAATTTTTTTAATTTTTTGAAATCATTTTACATTCTTTTTTTTTCGCATTTAGGCCAACTCGGACCACGCGTGCATCCTGCTTCGGTAGGTGCAAGTACCTTTCTCTGGGAGGGAGCAGCATTTAAGCTGAATCTCGATTTTTATCCCCCAAGGTTGTTAGCACTGGGGGTTTGGATAATGAGGTGGAGGTGATAGTGAAGGATGAAAGGACAGCGTATACGTATAGACATACACAAATACACCCAAGCCCGAAGCGGGAATCGAACTCGCGGTCTTCTAGTCCGATACCACTACGCACTACTTTCCTAACGGTCTCGGCCATCTACTCATTATTTATTAATTAAATATTTTATAACATTAACTACAAACAAGTGAACAAAAATATTACAAACATAAATAGTCTAGCTGTACTTGTTGGAAAAGTTAATTGTGAAATTAGAGCAATTGGTAATACGTATTATCGAAGGAGTTGACTATTGATTTGAGTCGATTTCATTTTAAAAAATCCTAGTAGAAAAAAATGTTTCTTATATACGAGTATTTTGAATGTCAGCTGATTTATATTCTTTCAATTGCAGTACAGTGTTTGAAGTAGACATTTTGTTTGAGATTGAATCACCCACATAACCTTTCGCTACCGTCGTACTCTTCCACCGACAGTTGCGATCTGCCACATCAGAGCGCGCAGAGCTCTCGCTCTCTGTAGGCGACTGTGAAAACCCTTTGCCGTGAATAATGAACTAAGACGAACGTGATTGGTCGACAGCCGTGCGAGAATAATATTCTCGCACGGCTAGTTGAATCGCCCTCATTACTACTGTATCGCTCGATAACGTGAAGAAATGCATACATTCTGAAGTATTCGTAGATAAAACTATTCCTATTCCTCCGCAGTTCGTGTACCACACGAAAAAGTAGAGTTTGTGTAAATAGTATCAGCGAGTTGAAAATGATATGACATAAATGCAAACATGTGCTGTTCACTGGTCCCCACGCAAATGGGCCAGAGATTGCATGTAGTTACCAATCAATATTCGTATATTAGCTCTGGTATTTGTTGTTGAAGTTGCAGTAAAGCTGTGAATAAATGTTCGGAATCGTCAGCAAACACGTAATTAATACTATATTCCGTTGACCACACCCTAATGAGATATTTCTGTTACGATAGTTACGATCGTAAGGATATTTTACACAATCAAAAATATGGTAAAAAAGAAACTGAATAGGTTCTTTTCAGAGGAAAAGTAACACAATTGATTAAGTGATTGATCCCGGCATGTCAATCGCTATGGTGATTAATAACATAGGGGTAGTACATGTTATATCCTCGGATGTGGTGGTTATTCCCCCGCTGGATCGTGATATCCTGCGGTGAATTACACATTGGCTTGCGGGATTGTTACCCCTCCGGGCACATCCGGTGTAAGGTACCATCTCAGATGGGATAAGCTCCAAGCTCCCGGTTGGTCCATTTGATTTGTGTGTTAGTGTTATGTGTGCAAGTGTAAATGTTTGTGTTCAGGCGTGCGTAAGGAGTGGAGTGGAGGGGGGGAAGGATGAGGAAGGAAAGATCACGCGCGGACTGTTGCCCGTTGGTACTGCTCCAGCACTAGCCTGAAATTGATTGGAGAAACCATGTCAAACTACCGATCAGAGCAATATCCTTCAGACAAGCCGCTCATTAAGTCTAGCTATCTAGGTAGTGTATCCTCCATCGTCGGGATTCGAACCCTAGGTGCTCACGATGAGAGATATTGCAATGGCAACATTTGCAGCCCTGATCCATCTTAGACAGTAGTTAATAGTTGTTTACTATATAAATGTCGTAAAGCATCTGGTTACAATACGAAATTTAAAAAATGTCAAACGAGGCCATTATGCCGAGTTTGGTAACCAATTGACTATTGTAATCAGACCACACGAATATCCTACAACGTTTAATCCACTTTGTTAAAATTTGTTAGATTTAATGTGAAATTTCGTCCTACATCTTCATTTACTATTCATTTTTTCTCCTGTAAGTGACGACATTGTTGTCAAGAGCAGAACAATTGAAACACACTTGGTGTATACTTTTCGCCATGAGTAAATATAGTTGAAATTCGGAATAGAAATAGTAAAAAACGGTGCTATAGAAACATTGTTACCCAAAAAATCAAGAAAGATATATGAGCGTGATTATTTCATTTTTAATTATTGGTAAGAAAAAAGTTCATTCCATATCGGAAAAAGTTTTGATTGCTTTCTTTTTCTGTTAAAACAGTTAACATTATTACTTTACAAAAAGGCTTCTAAGGAAGCCTTTTTGTAAAATAAGGGGGACCATATTCTAGGTATGTAAAAACTTAATTTACATTTTCCCCATGTTTTTTAGTGGTGAAAATAAATTTTATACGATGTAAAAATATGTTATGAGTATTTTATGAAATTTATAGGTTGATAAATAAAAATCTTTAACCGATGACCTTCCTGCCAATACAAGAGAAAACAGTTCTACTTTAGTAGGAACATCTACCGAAAATCGGAAGATTAAGAAGTGGGACCACAAAAATAAAAATAAATGAAACGAAGTTTGCTTTTAGGTAGCGGATTTCCTCAGAATACAATGCACTAAAAAGACAGTACGACAAATATTAAGATGCAATGAAGCAACACGACCTATCTTGAGAGGATGTTTAACTTGGAATGATCACTGAGTCACACCGCCAAAAACACATGGCTCCCTTGACCCACTTTGCTGCCTTCAATATCAACTAAGGCACGATACCAGAAATGAAGAGCGTTTGTCGACGTCAGACTCGTTGACATTCGAACACGTGATTTCTGGTGAATGTGGGAGACAGAAAAATGTAATCACAAATATTCCCGGAATGTAACTTTGGGCTAATTTACAATTAATTCGAGCGCAATGTCTTGTTTTGTCCATGTTATTACACGAAGAACTAATTATTTCTATAAAATGCAATGGATTCTAAATTTTATGAACGTTTAGTAATAAAAACATTTTTGCTGTCTTTTTTACTTTTAATATTTAATTTTGGTAACACAAGACACTCATTATGTTACTGGGTTCTTGTAACTTGTCCCTAAATTCAAAATCTCCCATGTGTGTTGTACATTTTCTATATTCATGATAAATTGGTGCTTAACAAACGGGCGAAAAGGGCAGTCGACAGATATGAGTATATAGATGAAGGTTTTTACAATGATTTTAATATTTTAGTATAATTTGAAATATATTTGTCATACTCATGTTTGCTTAAACATGTGGTTATTAGATATATATTAAATTAAAATTTATAGGTGTTAATAATGACAAAGAATAATTAAAATTATTTTCTGTGTCCTTGTGGTCACCTTTGCGATTACCATGCGATTTTTTTCTGTTGAACTGAGATATAATTGCAAAATTTAATTAGCTATCTAATGCAAATGTGATTTTATAATTGCTGTTGCAGAAATATATTTGCTAGTTTAGTGCATCTTTTTCTTCCAAAACAGAATTTAGAAAGGAGAATAAGAAAGTGGCCTATCCTTTTAGTATAAAAACAGAATTAAAGCACGAGAATAAATGTCACAAAACAACTATATTACCACATTTTCGTTTTATTACAAAAGCCGAGACCCTTGCTTATTTGCTAAGACAACAATAAATTTTGGAAAATGTACTTCTTTAATTAATAATTCTTAAAATATACTTAAAATAAATTAAATATAGCAATATACCAATAACAATAATAGGATAAAAATATAAATAGAGCAAAATCTATTGAAATCTACACCAATTCGCTCGCGACGTGGTCGTACGAAAAATGAAGCAGGATATTCATGGCTGGTAGATTGTTAGATTACGTCATGAAGGCGACGATATTTTATGTGAGCCTTTGAGTGCACGTGGTGTACGAATGGAGGTACTTGATGTAAGGCACATGTAAAACTCAAAATTAACATAAAATGCAATAATGTACATCAATCATCTTGTGGAATGAACTTAAAACTCCCACTACGCTCTCATAGTGTGCATATTTTCTCATATGATGATATGGAAATTAAACTGGAAATTCAGACATACTTTCGATGTTTTTTAACTAAGAAATAATAATTTAAACCTTACATTCGCAGAAAACTCTGTGTCCAGCCGGATGAAGCTGTATTTTCTGAATACAAGGGTTATTTTTTACGTGAGAACTGTTTTTAAGTGGAGTAACAGCAACTCTATTTATGACCATAAATTGTATCAAAAACTTAAGTATGAACACGTTTTTACCTTTCTACATAGTCACCAAGAATATATAAATATTTTTTAAGTCGTGGTACTACCTTTTGGATCCCCTCATCCTAGAACTCTGGCGCCTGAGCATTTAACCAGTTAGTAACAGTTTCTTTCAACACGTCGTCATTTTCATATCGCTTTCATCCAAGATATTCTTTGAGTTTAGAAAAAACATGACAGTCTGATGGTGCCAGGTCAGGACTGTAGGAGGGATGGTCCAGTACGTCCCAACGAAAGTTGTCCAGTTACGTCTTTGTCATTGCTGCAGTGTGAGGCCGAGCGTTATCGTGAAGCAGCACGACAGAAGTCCACGCCGGCGGCTTTGGATAGAGCGCCTAAGCTTGGTGTGTATTTTGCAATATCTCTCAGTATTTATGGTCATTTCTCTTGACAGAAAGTCAATCAGAAGAACGTCTTTCCGATCTCAAAAGACCGGGGCCATGATTTTTTTGTGTTGAAGGTTCGTGTTTGAATTTTCGTGTTTCGCCGGTGAATTTGAGTGATGCCATTCACTGGATTGACGTTTAAGTCTCTGGAGTGTAGTATGATACCCACGTTTCATCACCTGTAACAATATGGTTCAAGAACTCATCACCACTTGCATCGTAACGCTCCAAAAATGAATGTGCCAAACGCTTCTTTTTGTATTCTTCTGTCAACAATTTTGGCATCCATCTTGCACTCATTTTTTTTGTAATAAAGTTTGTCGCAAACAATGTGATAAACAAATGATCTAGAAAGTTTTGGAAATTTCTCATGAAGCTCGTCAATTGTAAAGCACCAGTTTTGGCGTATTTCCTCATAAATCTTTTTGTCAAGTCTTCATCAATGACAGTTGGTCACCCAGATCGTTCTTCATCGTCAACATTTGTTCTTCTTTCATTGAAAAGCCTACACCATTTACGCACATTACTGTCATTCATAACACCTTCACCTTAAACTTCAGCAAGCTGCCGGTGAATTTCGGCGGGACGAACTTGTTTTGAGTTTAAAAACCGAATAACCGAGCGCACTTCATAATCAGCGGGTATATTGATAAACATGGCGACAAACATAATGGTGTTACGATAGAACCAACAATGGCAGAGACATGAAATCAACTGATTGCGTAGTTGGGAATTCGGCAAGAGTGGCTGACCTTGGGCAAACGTCATGTGACAACCTGTACGGTTGCTGTGCGCAAACGGTTTTTACTTTAAAAATTACCTTCGTAGAATATACTGTAACACTCCCGGTTACCTGGGGAACCGGGTAGCGGCCCTGATGCTAGCTCAAGTCGGTGATGGAAGGAATTGTTACACAGTACGGTGGAAACACAAAATAAACACTTGTTCACTGGTAAAAATTCACATTTATTCCTGGGCAATATGATTAACATGCCCCAGGGAAGTTACACTCTTAAATTGAATAAAAAAGAATAGTGGGAAAATTAGATGAAGAGAAAAAAAATTGAAAAGTTAGTTTTAGGAGTTAAGCTTAAAAAAACTAGGAAGAATTATAACTAACAATTACAATGGGTGAAATTGCTACTGGTCAGTGTGTCAGAGCGTGACACCGCATTACGAGAATTTTATACAATAGGGCGGTAGCCCTAAACGATACCGCTTGGAGAAGGGTCTTTGTGCAGCCGAGAATGGCCACGATGCGGTAGAGGGCGGCGGCTGGGCGTCCTTCAAAAAAAATGCAGCGGAGGTCAGTAACCCTCCGGGCTACAGCTGGCGGCCGGTTGTGACGTCACCAAAAGGCGGCGACGCGTGGCTCGTTGACAGCGCCCTTTGTAGTCTGGCTGATCTAGAAGTTCTGGAAGTGACTGGCAGTACTAGAAGTTCTGGTCGAAACTGGCAGTACTAGCTGAGCTGGCCGGATGATCTCAGGAACGGAGTTACCAACTATGCGTCTCTCTCTGACTTTTCTGATAATTATTGAACACAACTTCGGACAGTTTTAGAACTTGATCGGAGAAACATTCGCCTCTCTTTACGACGGAAACCCACCCCAGAGAAAATTCTCTCTCCACTGCAGTCGGCTCACAGCTCAAAACTCGCAGTAAAATAACATAAGTCCCCACATAGGCATATTCGCCCGAATAATTCCCACCCCCACATAAGTTCCTCTCTCAACTGCCCTCAGTCCAATATTCAAGCTCGAAAAATAACAAGTTTTCCAGAGACACAATAGTCTTTCCCCGACGCCTAATACTCTGGCCCCGTCTGATTGATGAAAAATTTCTAAGTCCGGCGAAGGCGAAACTTTGCCTCTGGCCGACGACTGTCCCCCCCCGTCTAAATGATCTGGCCCCGTCTGATGCCCCAGCTCTTCTGATTTTTGTAAGTTGAAAATGTATAAGGTGAACTTTTACCCCCTCCCGTTTCTCTTATGTGCCCTAGCTCTTTATAAAAGTCAAGTCACTATTGGCTCTAGGTTGTTGCGCATCACGCTATTTTCACCCAATCGCCACGCGAGAAGCCACAGAATTTTCCCCCTGCGTGCCAGCTGCACGTGCACAATGTTATTTTAATTTCTTCTAGAACATCGCCCCGTGCTTGCATCAGGGGGCGCGTTTGCGTGAAATAAATTTATGAATTTGGGTTTCCCCGAAACGAGCGTGCGATGTCGAAACTTTCGCAGCCGGCACAGTGAACACGTGTGCCCATTGAATCTGTCGTCACCGGCCCTCTAAACGACTTCGTTAATGCGCCGGGGGCGGGAGGGACTGTGGCGATAAGCGGAGTCGCGCACGTGTGACCGTCTGCGTAATCTCTCGGCAGAAATCCTGGGTGGCCGAGTCTGTGTGTTTAAATTTTGATCCGGTGTATTTCGTTTATAAAATTATGATGAAATCGGTTTCGCCACAATACCAAGGAGAATAATCCTCAAAAATATAATAAAAGACTCCGAAATATTTTCGCAATAAACTGCAGAATACAAAATCATCGCACTTTATAAAGCATTCATTTAAAACTGAAATAATGTGTTAAGATTGGAACGAATTTGGGAAGTGTCTGGCCGTTTTCCCAAACAGGGGTTTCTTCGAAAACTTATAGAAGTCCAAAAAAGTCTCATTTTGTGTTTGATGGAATAAGAAACAAAATTCTCGCCCCATCAGTGAGAGGAGAATCTGGTTTTAAGGGCCTAGGGCACATATTTTCCGATTTTTGAACGATTGTAATGTGTCTTGCAGCGTAATGTGTATTGCAGGTTGCATGTGACCTTCAGTTTCCCTAAAAATCATAATCTGCGAACTTTTTTTTGTCTTAAAACTGTTTGATGTAGGACCAGGGAGTAATTTCTTTTCAAGTAGTAGCACGCCTACGGTGTTTTGTATCGTTGGTTTCTTAGAAACGGTACAAAACCATCATCTTTATTAAGCATATTATAAAGGAGATTAAACGTAATACAAAATAATTAATTTCTTCATACTAATTCTATTAAAATAAAATTATTTTTTATGCTCAATCCTGGCAGTGGATTACACCTGTCAGTTCTTTAATGAGTAAAAGCTAAATTTCCTTTTTTTATGAAATTCAATTTTGTGCATTGCTAGTTTGTCTTCTTAAAACGAAAGAGCCTCAAATAGCATTGAAAGTAAGGTTTACAAAGACGTAGCTGTGAATTTAATGAATATTATAGAAATTGTGAACTATTGAGTAATTTGCGGTGTATCTATACTTGACAAGTGAGAGTTCAGTGTTTTTGAAATTCCCAACGCGCTGAAAGTAATAATTTTCTTTAGAATTCTCAGGATGACGTTAGAATCCCGACTTACACCAAGCTTTTCTCGTCGCAATATTCAGTTTTGTATCATGCGCAGGCGTGCGTTACAAGTTTATAATCTAGGACCGCGCTATGTGAGAGTGTAATCAATTCAAATCTGTAGGTAAATATTTTCATTTCTCACGCTAGTAGTTACGTTCACGTTGTATCTACAGGTATGAGACGAATGAACCTTGTTTATAATTCATGCAAACAGAACCATAAACAATATTCTGGAAACCTAAATATTTGCGTACTAGCGAATGTTTGATCGCCATATGCTATAGGCATAAATCTTTTCGCACATTTCAGAGAAATCGCTTCATTTATTTGTTTCAACGTAAGTGTTATGAAGCAAAATAGTATAGTCAGGGCAAATACGTACATTTTGGTTCAATTTTAGAGAAAAATAATGTCGTAATTTTTCATTACGTTTTGAGGTAGGAATCTTTTTGTTTTTGAGAAACGAATGGACAGAGAAATTGCGGATCTTTAGTTAAGGGCAAATTATTTTTGTCGGAGAGTGGAATTAGTGTAACGGAATCAGCCTTCCTCACGATTTAATTCAACGCTTGAAATTCACGCACTGAATTCTCTAAGTAATTACAACGGTGAAGTTTTTTTTGTAGTTATTTCGTATTTGATGAGGTACATTTTGAAGGATCGCAGACTACAATATTTTGATAGTCTACATTTATAGTTTCGCAGGTTGTATGAATAACGCAACAGTCATTTTCAGCCTGCGAGAAAGGTGCCATGAAACTTGTTAAGGGTTCAGTACAAAGGAGCAGGGATAAAACGGTCTACAGGATTGGGGAGAATAGTGTAAAATCTCAATATTTTGAAAGTTACCAGTTATATTTCCAATTGACTACCCGATAACTGTTTTACCTGCTCTTGAGAAACAATAACTTTTCTCGTTAAATAGCTTATTTATTACAACAGACCCCTCGTCTTACATTTCATACACTGTATCAAATTTACTGAATACTTCCACTGTTTGCGAAACAAAGTTCACTTTAACATACAACAACCAATCCACTATTCATGGATGTGATAACTTCTATTCGATACAGGCTACACGATCTCTCAAAGCGTTCTGGTTGTTTTATCCTCACAGAATCTACTACCAGAGGACTCTAGTACTACGATTCAATAGTCAGTACCATGTTTACATTACATTACGAAAGGAATAAATTTATGAACTAAAGGAATTCTATACAGAGCTTAGTTCAACAATTTATAGTACAAGTTCCATTTAGATTAAGATTTCAAACTTAAGAAGAATTTAAGAAAAATTAAAATACAGAATTTTAAATCTGTTTTGAAAGAGGTGAGAGAAAAAACTTTCGAATATGGTTTGCTTTTCGGATATTTATTAATTTGCCTAAATATTAATTTCTTCTTTTTACAAATTTTTAAACCAATTATACAGAATTATTATTATTTCTGTTTTATTGAACGAACGATATTTTTTGACAGTTATTAAAAATAGTTTATTATTATTATTTACAAAAAATACCAAATCCAACTCTTCGGATGTAGAACCAAAGAATCCCATAACACCAGTTTTTATTAAAAAAGAGAAAACAAAAACTATTTATTTTGTGAGTATGAAAAGTTTACATTAAATTTATAAAGCGTTATATCCGTTAAAAAAATGCGTTATTCCTGGAATATCTGTTGCCTTAGAACTTCCATTGCAGTGTCTTGGTCCATGCATGATGCACGACGAATGGTCGCGATGTTGCATATTGCACCGCGAAGGCACAGTCACGTTTTCTAGAGAATTCTCTAGCACTGCAGGTTCTTCCTAAAATAAGAGTCCGCAATGTGCAAGCTTCAGTCTTTTTGGAAAAGCGTGACCTGAATGCATGATAAAGATCATAATGATTTATTAACTTTATTAAAATTCTTAAGAGAACTTTAGCTGAATCCCATTCCATTGTCAACTTTTCGTAAAGTATGTTTCTTATAGTAACATTCTTTGAGATTTACTTCGTTAATTTCTGTTTCAAAGCCACAAAAAAGTATGTAAAATTGTATAGTTAGACTTTTCTTCTGAAGAAATGAATACCAGAAAACTTTAAATAGAGATTAATGATCTGTATGTGTATGCCCCTCTACATCACGCCGTAACACCAACCCTTGCACGGAATTATTAATTCAATTAGTAGCGCTTCAGAATGGCTCAGACATTCCCGCATTAGTTTTCTATTTTCTTTGGTTTTGGCTAGCTACTCGGACTTGCCACATACTCTTAACAGTTGCCATTTATCGCCGCCCCAAGTACACTTTTTGACATTTAAGTTTCCGGTTTCCTGATAGGAGAATGGAAATATTATTTTAAGAATATTAAAGAATAGTAAAACCTCGTCCTAAATGACATTTTTCCTTTGAAAAATTTGGAGCCGTATTTAACAAAATTATGTATAAGCGCTTCTGTAATTTCGAAATTTTCTTTTTTACAGAAAATTTTGGGTTTTTGAAAGGCGTAGAAGTAATTTAAAGCACTTTAACTCACAAATACAATAGTATTTACAAATTACTGTAAATGTGCATATTAATGGTGTGAGAGATCTTTCAAAATATTACATTTGTGTAATTTTTGAAAAAAACAAAAATACCCCATAATGAACTTTACGTCATATTAAGTAGTGCAGTAAGCACTACTCGTTCGAAAAGGTTGAACAAAAAATGTGGAGCCATTTATGAGAAAATGGCGTTTGAGCGTTTCTGAAAATGCGGAGTTTTGACCTAGTTTTCATGGAAAACGGTTTAGTTTTCGAGAAACTGTATCTGACAATATTTAAAGCACATGCACTAATAAATATAATAATGTGAGCAAATTGCCGCTAATTTTCGAAAATTTAGTTAACTGTGATTATCGGACCTATGCCATCTTTATCTATATTACTCTATTCTTAATTAAAAGAAAAAAGTGATGTTTTAGAGAAAATTTGGAAAATGTCGCTGAAGATCATATAAAGTGTACCCAAACTTTGGGGAAAGTTTTTCAAAATCGCGGCGCCTTGAGTGGAACCAAATAGACCGTGAAATATACATTTTGAGAAAAATCGTACGTATGGTTTAGGCGCTAGTGGTGTTTACACACTAGACTGACTGACAGACGGTGGACGGACAGAAGGACGGACGTTTTGCCGTCAAATGATTTCTCTGTATCATGGACCCACAAAACAGGGATTCTGGCTACACCACGTGTTAGAGGATTCTTCTTCTTCTTCTTCGACGGTTTCTACCCCTTAGAGTTTGCCGTTTTCGATTTCCATAATTCTCGGTCCTCCCATTTACCCTCTTCCAATCCTTTCTCCATACTTCATGTATATATGTCTTCCTGGTTAAACCAGGTCTACCTCTTCCACGTCTTCTTTTAGGTATCCAATTTACAATTTGTTTTGGCCATCTCTCATTTCGCATCCTCTGGACATGTCCATACCATTGAAGAGCTTTATTTTCTAGTCTTCTGGTTATGGTTGTTTGAACCCCAGCTCTTTTCCACACCACTTCGTTTCTTATTTTATCCAGTCTTGTTATCTGCAAAGATCTTCTCATAAAGTCGAGCTCTACCGACCGTATTCTGTCTCTACGGCGTTTTGTTAAAGGCCACATTTCTGCTCCATATAATATAATACTTTCCACGATACTGTGGAATATGCGTCGTTTTGTGTCTTTGTTAGAGGATTTTAATTCTTGATTTAGCAAATGGATTTATCCACTTTTTCGTTATCAGGGCCCGGCAATTAATTTTTGTCTGCCGAAAATCTATTTTTTTCGCGCAGCATTACATACCGTTTCCTATACTACGTATTTTCCCCGCTAATATATGTTCATATGTACACGAGAATGTAAAAATAGATGATTCATCTTATCTTAAAACGTAGTCTCAAAAATATCTCAATCTTCGCTTCGGTAACTACGTTATGAATCATGGAATGCTTTCAATAGATCAATTTCAAGTTGCACCACAAAACGGCCAAGACCAACTCCATTCCAACCAGAGAATAAAGTTGGTCTTGAATCGACGTATTGACCAAAGACGGCAGATTGGCGTTCATTATATTAATATTGAGATGTTATTGAAATTTAAAGTTCATAACATAAAATCTGTTAATAAGAGTAAGTGAGAACCCACTACATTCTTTTAAAGCAAAAAATCACGAAATTTAGTAATTTGGAAAGCTCATATTCCTTTATAAACAAAAACCTTTAGTGTTTTAAAAATATATATTTCAGTTATAAGTGAAGGAACAAAAGGAAGAAACAATGTTTATGTGCGAGTATGTTCACCATCAGGTAGTGGTCTTTGCAGAAATCACATACGGCATGTAACTGGCGCAGAATATTCTGTCAAACTATTTTCATAATATTAATGAAAAGCATCTCTCACGCTCTACTCTGCGAAAAAAACATTACATTAATTAAAGAACTGCCCTGAGGAAGCCTGCGATATGTCAGGCGAAACGTCGGCACCCCAGCCAACGACGCGGCGTCTCCCGGATAGCCGAGAATTCATGGATTCGAGTCGCGGAAGCTTACGTACACATTACATTAATTAGACAGGCCACTCGCGCGAACTTCGACCCGAGCGACCAACATGTTCTGGCGCACTCGAAAACCACATTTCCTCGAACAAGAGAGAATGTTCTCTTACGACCACACCTCCATTTTATTGTGTATATCTGTGGAGCTTGAAACAGCATTCCTCTTTCTAAACTCTAGAAAATTCTCCTTCTTCTCTTCTTGATGATAATAAGCATGAATTACTTCAATTTCATTCTAAATTTAAATAATATATATATATATATATATATATATATATATATATATATATTAAAAATTATCATGAGATAAAGATTCTTGGATGAATTTCTATTCTAATGCATACAAATCCATGTTTGTTTGGTCGTATGTTATGCTCTGCCGTACCGATCATCCGATTGCGATAAAACTTTGTCTACGTTTTGATTTCACTTGTGCAAAGAATATAAGCATTGAACAATGGGAATGGTGTGTGTGTGTCGCACAGAGATGAAAACTGGGGGTGTTGTTGATGACGATTTTATGCGTTTATGCTGACTCAAACGACCCTGAACAGAAGCTCTGCGGATTAACATTTTTTGAACTGGGAATTTCTTCGCTGCATTTTGTGCCCCTGCTATTGTGACATATCGGCCGAAATTATTTCTTGAACGTTATATCGGACAAGAAAATCCCAAGAAAGTGACATTGCGAATGCATGCCCAAACTTGTTTGATGCAGGGCCCAAGAAACACGATGCATATGTGAAGAAAATAAATGCATGTCTTAAATCTCAACATAGGCACCGTTGTTGTCAATCCGCTTCCTCAATCATTGACTAGAACAATAAATACTCTTCTTAAGGAAGCTATTTGGGGGTTTTGTCGGGCTGCGTTTTAACATTTCTTGAACTGTGAATTCCTTATGAACGCGATGTGGAAAGGCACACCCTCACATATTAAGTGCTTTTTTCGCTGCATATTCTGCCTATGGGATTGTGAAATATCGGCTGGAATTATTACGTGAACGTTGTATTTGTATCGGACAAAGAATAAAATTTCCCCAAGAAAGTGTCATGGCGAATGCATAACCAAACTTGAGGGAGAACGGTTTAAAAATACGATACTTGAAAACCGTGTCCAAACCAGGTCATGGAACAAACTCATACCCGTGAGAAAGTCTTCCATACAAGATAACTTTAATAAGCATAGTATATTAAACGTGATTAACTATCACGTGACCACTAGCGAGTGACGTGTAATACATTGCAATAGCGAAGTGTTGCCAGGCCCAGTAGTAAAATATTATTTTATAGCCTAGATCGTCGACATCAGTTGATGCCCTGAGCCACCCGGTGCAGAAATTTGAGATCGTTTATAAACAGACATGCGGTCGGCCATCTTTGTTCACTATGCACTTGCTGCTTCCAGCGCTAAACAAATAAAGTAAAGCGGGTGATATAAAATCTTAATAAATGCTTCGTATTACGCTTCGTTTAAAACATGAAACCAGTAACATATTATAAATTCATTAATTATTTAATCTATCTAGTTCTTCACGCCCTTGCAGGGTGTGTGACGTGGGCGCCGGGCCACAGGCCGGGCTTTGTCGGGCGGGAGAGATCACTTTGGCGCCACCGCGCTGCGTCAAAGCCGCTGCGGGATTAAGGGCGTCGGGACATAATGCGTATTACGCACGCGGTAATGGAGTTTATTAGAGCCCACAAGGCTCCGCAGACCGAAAGAACCGGGGTACAGACCCGGAGATTTGCAGGTTATTGGTGGCCAGCTAAATAAGTCGTGGGTGATCGGTGGGTATGGTAGAATTTACGGAAGTAAAATAATTAGAGACGTTGTCTTTGCCAACTATATTGTTTACTGAAATATCAGCTTTTGATAAACCTACTAATAACAACGTGAATGAAAACAAACCTTACAGGGCGGCGCAATAGAGTGCAACGCTCCTAGACCATTAACCGCCCCCCCCCCACTACATGGTGTTCAAGCAACACCACCTAGATATAGTATCTCGGTGGTGTTGGTTCAAGCCGCTCGGCCTGCCTTAATCCCCCGGTCTTTTGTGACTTCCAAACAGCAGGTACGAAGCGGCACACTTACATAATATGTAACTAAAAGGGGGCGGATGTTAATGAAGTGTCATTTTTTTCTGTTCACTTTAGAATAATGTCGTTTAGTCCCATTCAATAGATTTTTTTTACTGACAGAAGGTGAACGGACGGACGGACAGAGGTCAGACGGACAGAGGACGGGCGGAGATACGGCGGACGGACAGGGGTCACACTGACTGACGGACGGACAGGCAGGCAGGGTGGCTGACAGACAGACAGATAGACGGACGAACGGACTGACGGATAGTCAGACGTTATGCCATCAATCGCTATTTCGGCATCAAGAACCCACAAAACATGGATTCCGACAACACAACGTGTTGGAGGAAGTAATTTACTACATAGGAAAAAGATTTATCAACTTTGTTTATTGCCAGAGCCCACCAATAAAAATTATCTGTCAACAGATCGCCGTTTTCCTGTACACAATTTGAATACGTTCTATTCAAACAAAGGAAGGCAATAAAGTAAAATGTGCGGTCGAAATTAGGGCTGAACGGCGTTAAGTCGCCTACATCCGTACGGCGGTAGGTAAGCATAAGGCCCCTTGCAGACCTTTAAAACTATTAGAAGTCTTTAAATACTTTCAATACATAGTTTTATGAGTATTCTTATTAATATTCACGTTATATACGAAGGTATATTGCAGCTACCTGGACAGAACAAATATTGTAGACGTTTTATGCGCGCGGGTGACCTATAGGCCATCACGACAGTATCTAGCGCAGCGATAGATCAATAATCAATAAAGAAGAGATGATGTATTTCCTGTGAACAGAACGAATCGACAGTATATTTGTCCTCAAAAGTGGAGAAAATTATTCATTGCTTCAAAATTCTGATTTTAAAAATCTTCATCCTGCAGAGACAGACAAATGGACGAACTGACAGACGGACAAAGAGACGGACAGAGAGGCAGACGGACAGGCAGATAGACGGACGGACAGACGGACGGGCAGACATTTAGTCAACATCCGATATAGTAGCATCAAGAACCAAACGTGTATTCTGACTGCACAATGTATTAGAGGTACTTCGCTACAGATTTATTTCGAAAATAATCAATTTACACTGTAATGGTTATTCTCCAGTAATGCTTTCTGAGAAAAATCACAAAGACGAGAAGTAGATTTGTTTCAGACTACTTCGATTATCGAAGTTGAACACGAAACAGTCGATTTTCAGTTGGTTACGTTAGTCATTGAGAGCCTACTTTACAATTCCTTGCACCTCAGTGTTTTTTTTATCAAGTTTATAACTTCGGAGTTGAGGCAAAATTACCAACGAGTTTTCAATGTCAACAATTTAAGAAAGCAATGCCATATTACTCCAATAAGTATATTGCTGATTTATTGCTGATATTTTGCTGATTACTGCCCCCTTCAATGTTAGCTGTCAGTATTTCGTAATGTTATTTGTATTTTCAGATGAAAATACACAAAATCTGAAATGGAACATAGTACGTCACACTATGTTTTCAAATTCTGAAATTCATTACATATTGCAACTAGACTATAAAACCTGACTGGTTCTGTAAACTTCACTGATATAGCTGTATCTGTGTAATTACTATCAATGTGCGTCCAGTTTACAACAAGCTTGGAATATTCAGAGAGGAAAGGTGACGTTTTGTTGTGATGTGACACTGTTTTTCTGGCACGCGTGAGTTTACTGATACCCTTCGCTTCGCTTTTGAGTACAACAGCTTACGTAAACAGCACTCTTGGCTAAGGGCCATCCGTTCACTTTGACAGTTTATCCTCCGGCACTTGGTTACATCTTGCAGGAAGTTTCGTGTGCGATGTTCGTATTCTTTGAAATGGTTTAGAAGATCATGTGGAATTAGCGAATCAATCTCGTCCACCCCTCCCTCTGTAATAATCGGAGACAGAATATGATTTTCAGAAGAAAATATATCTATAAAGCTAATCCCCTCATGAACACATTTCTAATCCAGTTCATTTTTGTGTGGAAATGGGTCATTGAAACACACTATTGATGTGAGAGTTAGCCTAGCGCGCACAGCATCAGTACGGCACAGACGGACGGGACCGGACGGACGGCAGTTTTTGGTCACGCTGACAAGGATGGGTCGGCACGGACACTTCGGCACTTCATGTAACGGCATGTTCGGCACGGGCACTTTGCTACGTGTCTTGTATTGTGTGCGACGGCTTCATAACTTAAGTAAAGCAGCAATTGCATTGGATTCATTTTTAATAGCAGAAGAACGAAATTAGGCAAGGAGTCTAAGAAAGTCTAATTTCTCTTTTCTTCTAAACAGAACGATAATACCAAAAGAGGAATTGTACATATGATATTTCTACCTGGTGGAAGATGAAAAATTATTTCAGTTCTTTAGAATGTTTCACGAGATATTTTAAGCTGAATTGGATATTTTGAAAAATATAAGATAAAAATAAATATGTTAATAACACAATTAGATTGAACTAAGAGACGGACTCATAATTGCATTTCTTTATTTAAAAACTTACGAAAATAATCGGCACTATAATTTACGCAAGACACATACAAAAAATTACATTGATTATTAAACTAATAAATCATTCCAAAACGTGGCATAATTTATTCACCGTGCTCAAATGAATCAAGTTTCACCAAAACTGCACAGCTTCTTATAAATTACTAGAAATTTAAATTTGGCAAATGTTACTCCCTGATTCAGATAGTTGAACAAATCAATTTAATTACACTTCCTAACAAGGTGATACATTAAATAAAACTTAATATCGCGCTGTACAACTTCAGAAAATTCTGGATCTACATAATTAAACTGGACGCATTCACGAAGGCTCCACACGCTTCACATAACCTCACAACTGAAACGGCGCGAAGTCCGCTGCCTCCGTCCATGCCGTACTGACCCAGGACACGCTAGTCTTAACGGGTCTATAATTTTATATTTAAGATTTTTATAGCTCTTTTTAATAATTCGTGATATCAGAAGATTTTCAACCGCGTGGTATTATTCTATATCTTCATCGTCTTACTGGTAAATAGCTTTACGAAGTATGAAAATATCACATTCCCTGCTCACTTTGTCACAAATACCTCTCGAACTAAAAAACAACAAACTTATGCTTAATTTTCTTCTAGATTTTTGAAATTTTGTGTATACCATTTTTAAGTTATTTTACTCAATACGAGTCTCGTAAACTTTATAGAAATAAATATTAAGTATTTTGACCTAAGTACATCGCCTACAATGAGTTAATATTGCCATTGGATAGCCGATATCTGCTGATTTACACGTCCGCAACTAATATTTTTAAGTAGTTACATTATTTAAAAAAAACGTTATAATATTGGATCCACAATTTTATTATTTTTTTATTCTATTAAATGTTTGTCTAGATCAGTAGATGTGTCTCACTGCAATCCCTAGTAATTAGTATTGTATGCTCTTTTTTTCGTGAAAGGTGCTGAAAGTTATCACTGCTTTGTGTGAACCGGAAATTGTTCCCAGAAATTAGTGAATGTCCCGGAACTGAAACCTGCGTTGATGCAAAAAGGACTGCGCTCTGCAGGCGCACGCGTGCGGCCTGTCCATGCTGCGTGACGCATATATGCTTGCGTGTTCTCAACGTCTTCGTCATCCTGTTGAATTCATGCATAGGCGAATGCACTGCGTTTCGAAGGCTAAAGGAGTTCCAACACGCTACAAGATACGAGAACTTAATAAAGTGACTGCGCAGAGTGTTTGTTTACGACCCAAGTTAGGAGTCCAGATAGAGAATAAAAGCGCCAGTGGTGGTCATAGTTAAAACATTTTTATAGTTTTCTTAAAATTCTTGGGCTGTAGTACTAAATTCGTTGAGTTGGACACAATGAGCTGTTAGTATACTACTTTCTAAGTGAATCCGTTGCTTAAAAATTGTAAATATTCAATTTATTTTATTTTTTTCAAACTCCAATTTTTATTTAATAATTGATCTTGCAATTTGAAAAAAATGTACTGTTGCTTAAATGATTGGGAGGGCATTTGCAGAAGCTGTACCGAGAAAGTCCTGCCCATCGCCTTTGTGTTCTCGCCAAAAGAGGAGATTCTGAAAAGACGACGCGATTAATGACTTAAGAATCATTAAGTATTGAAGAGGTTGTCAGAATTCCTGGTTTCCTTCTTCCTTCCAGAATCCTTTCAATCTTCCATTTTCCTTAATTGTCACCTTTTCTTTTTCCTCTCTTTCCTGCCACTTTCTCTATTTTCTTCTTCACTTTTCATGGCTTCTGTAGGATTATGAAAAGGAGTATTGCCGGAAGTACCTCACGATCACCGCAATCGAGTTTTTAACCTTGGGCTCACACTGTGATTCTGAAGACAGGGAACAGCATGCAAATAAGGATGAAAACAAGTATCTGTTTCTCAGAGGAGGGAAGGAAGGAAAGTCCTCCTTAAGTATTATCTTTTTTTGAACGTAATTACTGAATAGGAAATAAACTTTATACCGTGTGCGCGACTTGAGCAAAGCAAAAACTCGAAATCGCTTTGAGAAGGAATCTCAGTATTTCCTCCTCTCGTGTAATGATAGTTCAGGCTGTTCCACCAACTCTGTTGCCCGCGGGTGGGCACGCGGGTGCCCATGAGCTATCATGGGCACTAGTGGAGACCGGTAGGCACAGACTGCTGTCAACATTCGCTGACGGCACCTGGCGAAATATAAACTCTCGGGCAGTGAGTTGGCCTTGGCCTCTGGCTGCAAATCGTCACTGACAGTCAAAACAGCGGCTAGGTTGGGGAGCGGAGGGTACACCGGGGCTCCTACTCAGGAAGAAACCTGCAAGTTTAACAGGAAACGCGAAATAAGATTCAGTTCAACAACAATATTTTATGACATTAATTTAGGTATCTTTTTCTTAACAAGTGAAGCAATATATGATGTCAGTCCTTGGACTGTTGCGATGCATAGAACGCTCTTCAATGTCGTGCTCTGAAGTTGGGCTCTTTGTTTATTTTTTATTCTTTTAATTGCAGAGACAAGCTGCTCACAACAATATGTTGACCCAAACATAGATATACTTTTCGCTACATTTGATGAAGCTTGGGAAAGACTTCCACATGCAAATTCTGATACCATAGTAACAAATTAAAAGTATTAAAATATCTTTCGTTTAGAAGTACGGATTTCTGAAAATCTATTATCTCCAAATGCATCGGCGATGGCTTGGTGTCCTGTGAGACAGAAAAAGGGGTTGGGACTTCCTTTACCAGTCATCGCACTACTTTTATTGCTTACACAAAAAGCAAAGTGAAAGAGATAACCGCCTCCACAACCTCCTGCTGGGCTATCTCCGATTGCTCGCTCCTGGGTAGCTACGGTTGTGGGCGCGTCCGCGGGCTCCCGTACCCGCCAGAGGCCGATTTGGAACAGCCTGGTGTAGACGAAGATACCTTTTTAGTGCAACTCTATGGCCTGAGCAGATGGGTTCTCCTGTAAACTGTCATCTCTTGTCAGTTATTTGAATCAACTCAGGACGCTCAAACGTCCATTAGTCATGTCCAAGAGCCCGGGCGAAATACGATTAAATCATATCTAATGCTGTGGCAGCACTATGGACTGGCGAGAACCCAGATGAAAGGGCAAATAGAACAGATACGCGTCTCGTTACCTTTTTGGATCCCAAGACGATAAACGGAGTACGACCATTACTTTACAAAGAATTTGGATGTACAGTCAAGGAAGAGGGGCTGACTCAAGAGTATGCTTACCTCTTGTGTTCTTTGCAAGCTGATTCGTGGGATTATATATGACTGTGCTGTACTGCTCAAAGCTTGTTTCTTTGTAATAATGTTTTGTAATCATTTATAAATTAGTAAGTATTTTGTTCATATTTCGAAATAGAAAAGTCAGTTGAAAATAGATTGTTATTATTCAGAAAGGAGTTCAATACCGACACTATCGGTGTGAAAATGTGAAATGTGAAAATGTGTAATGTGAAATCAGCAAAGCAGGGAAACTGCACTTTTCACGATGTGGTGTGGCAAAGCATCCTGGTTAGCAGGCTGTGAACGAAGACAAATTCTTGTTTCTTTTCCTTGCATTCTATTTAAAATTGCAGGATGTTGTTAGTTTTATGCTTTCAGTGATATTACATATGTAGGTCGCGGAATTCAAAAGCACGAAAATCACGGATAAATTTTGATTGTTTGCAAATGAATAGTTTTTTGTAAACATAAATACCACACTGATCAAGCATTAAGCAAAGCTACCAGTTTTTCTCGTGCAAAGCACAATGTACTCTTTACGAAAAATGTGTGGTTAAGTTTAATATTTGTGTCTGAATTTAAATTTTAATAACTAATTTGTTGTGTGTTTCATTTGATGATGCAGTATTTGCAACTAACGTCTTTTCTCCATTTAAGAAACATGCACGAGCAGTCAGTGATGAAACCCTCTCAAAATATCTTCGTTTCGAGATGAATAACTTCTTGTGTACAAACAGTGTGATTAGTACATTATTATTATTATTATTATTATTATTATTATTATTATTATTATTATTATTATTATTATTATTATTATTATTATTATTATTATTAATGTTATCGTTACATTCTCGAAAAAATGTTTACTGAGTGATGATTCTTGTGTACTTACATTGTCATAATTTTTGAAATACACCTGAGGTAAGAAATATAATTTACAATTCGAGAGACGCATTTAGAATTCATATGCAATATTGCACTCTCATCAAGGTTGAATAGAGTGAAAGTTAAAAGGATTAATGAGGTTTAGGATTCCGTGTCTTTGTATGCAAGCGTCATTTCTAGGTGCACTATTATAGGTTTTTACAGCTATAAATGTCACCAGTGCATTAGCCTATGGAAATGCAAACACGCTCTGAATAGTTTCTAACGCTTTGTGGGGCACATAGGACATTTATATTTCTCGTGTCACCTAAACGCCCTATACTACAGAAGCAAAACATCGTAAAAGCAAATGCAGGCTATTTTCTCCCATGCCGTTGAGGTCAGCTATATGTCTGTTGGCTCTGAAAATAATTCGGGACCCAGATTAGTGAGAAACCAATGATTTGTGGCTGTCCCAACGTTTGATGCTAAAGAGAAAATTAATGTCTCTAATTTTGGTGTTGATTTCCAAATTAACTGAAGTTGCACAGAGGCAATAGAGCATACTCAACGAATCCATGTCATGAACTACATATTCGGAGGATTTGTGTGTTACACACATGGAACCCACTCGGAAGTGTCTTCTGGAAATAAGCAAACGAACTTTTTGGGTTAATGTGTTTAAGAGGGTGTCATAAAAATGACCATAACCGGGTGCCAAGTAGGAGACATAAATTGAACAAATTGAGTATCTTGGAGCATGTATATCCAATGGTATGAGCAAAGAATATTGCATTATAGAAAACTAAAATGTTGACTGGTCATCACTCTTTATGGACAAGTCACTCATTTGTACACAATCTGATTTTACTTACAATTACATATTAATTTTACTGAAAGAGAACATGCTTGGAAGTGACAAACTAAGTTAAAAGTGAACTCTGTGAAGCAATCAACTTATTAAAGAGCTTGGAGCACGATATGTGGAAGAGACAGGTTATTAAACAACTAAATAAATGATAGCATACACTGTGATACCTTATATATTACCGCTTCTGGTTTTGCCGTAGCTGGGTACAACAAAGATTTCCTTATCCTTTAAAAATGTTCTTGTCACAGCAATAGGCTCATGTATCGAAGATCGAGTAAATTGTTCAAATCGGGCATCATGGGTAATTGGAGGTTCCACGAATATGTTCGAAACATCACTCATCTCGGAAGATTAGTGATCAGAACAACCGGGAGTAATCCAGTAAGAAAAAATCTATTTCCGGTTGGAGTGACCGATGCGTTGAACAACGGTTACATGGTCGGCACGGGTATCAGTCATTGAAACAAAACGTCCATCGAATTGAACACAGCCATAAACGTGAACGAATACAAAGGTGAAACTATATACACCACAGCACAGGGAGGCCCTTCTCTGAGAGGATAGAAACGGAGTCTCGACGTTTTATTGGTGTCCCTGTCCGTTTCCGTGACGCTTCCGGGAAACCTCTACAACGAAATGAGGGCGGCATCGGGTCTCTGGGAACCTTCATATTCACGGGCCTCTTTAACACATCCCATGTCTGCAAATGATATTGTACATGCTAATTGGGTCACGATAAAAGGGCCATAGTGAAAAGTGAAGTGTAGTGAAGTGTAGTGTAGTGTAGTGTAGTGTAGTGAAGTGAAGTGAAGTGAAGTGAAGTGAAGTGTAGTGAAGTGCAGTTGAACAAAAATTCAGTGCGGGGTTTGATTATATTTCTTTTTTTAAAGGTAATTTTAAATGTTTTATGAATTAGTTTTTTATCATTATTATTATTATATAATTTGCATTTTAGCTGTAGTATTTTATTTATGTAATTAGCTGCCACCGGTTATGCCCATTTGCAGTTCAAATAAATTTATCTTAATTTCGTTATTGTTTCCCTTTGGTCCCAATCTTCTAAAAACATGCTTAGTTGTAATGTGTTAGGTGAAGCATGTGCAGCAAGTATACAGCACTGATTAATCCGCCTTAATTTTAATGAGGCATATGTAGCTAAGGATTAGCCATTTTTATAAAAAACGTAATTAGATTGATAAACAAAAGAAATCAACTGGGTCTGTCATTTGTGTTACTGAACGTATATCGTTCAATAATTACGTAACCCTGCCTTCTTTTAAGATTGATAATAATGACTTGACTAGGTGGTTCTGGGATTGATGCCAGTGCGGTACATGTGACAGGGAAATCCTAGGATTCGAGTCCCCACGGTGGCAGAATTTTCGACTCTAGCTTGTTAGCTAGGTCAAATTCAGCCGCTGTCTGGAGGAGAATTATAGCGATCAGCTGCTCTAATCTGTAGTTTTCCGTGTTTTCTCCCATCAACACCCGGCGAATGCCGCAGCAGTACCCTAACAAACGAACCACGGACCGCACGATCTTTCCTTCCTCTTCCTCATCATATCCTCACCACTTTCTTACACTCACGCACATACATGCACTGTACTACCACGCATGTCGGGAGACCAGTCGGGAGCTTAGAGCATGTCCCGGCTGGGGCGGTGCCCCGCTGGTGGGAGATACCTGATTAGGGAAAACCCTGCTAGCCGCCATGTAAGTCGTTGCCGGATATGGCCATCTTGCGGGGACAGATCACCGCCACTTCCCGCAATAGAAACATGTTCTACACTTACGGGATTAATGAACTTAGCATTTGACGCGCCCGGAATCACTAATCCATCCACCAATCATTGATCATAACGCACGGCGTAATTGCACGTACCTCCTTGCCGGGCGCCGGCATTGAAGTGAGTTTTTTAGTTCCTGTTTGGCGGCGCTGAATCAATGTAATAGAGCAGAATAACGAAAAAGGGCTTTACGAGATCTCGCACGCTCCCACCTCACGCAAGATGCGCGGTTTTTCCATTTAGTCAGTGCCGAACGCACTGGAGCCCCACGAAGCAACGATAGCGCTTGCGATGTGTGTCTGCGAGCGGCGAATGGTTTTGGGCCATCGCAAAAAAAAAAGTGCATAACTTCAGCACGTGTACCATGAGCTGTGATGATGGACAAAATGTAGAATGAGCTGCCAGATAATTCAAAAAGATGCTGCACGTAATTACTTCTAAAGTAATGTATTTCAATTAACTATTTAAGTTAAACGTCTTTGCAGTATGGCGACTGTTAAATTATTTATACTCATTATTTATAATCAAAATGATATGTTAAGATGGTTTTTCGTTTATTCAATTAAGATAACGTAGCGAATCAAGTTAATCTGTATTAAGGCAGAAAATTGCGTCGGAAAGTTTGCGTTAACAGGTCCTACGGATGCATTGTGCTAACCGAGAAGCTAGGTTGCTGTTTTTTCCGTGGACTTGGAAATGCGTAAGCGAAGCGAGTCAAATAGACCACGTCATACCGGCGGTCATTTTTACAATGGCCTAATTTAACCCAAGTTCTTTCGCCTGTACGTTTGAACCACTGCTCTACTTAGTGAATTTCACACGCGTACTAGAGCTAAAGAACGGGTGAGGAGCGGGGTAAAGCGGCGACAGGGGTGTAGGGTTCCGATGGGGAGCCGAGGGGAGGTGCGGGGCGAGGAGCGGAGAGAGTTACGGGCCGAGCTGCGCTGTGGGGTGTAGAACTACGAGCGAAACGTGCGGGACGAGGTTCGAGTAACCCCAGAGGAAGCCACCAAAATGACAGGCGAAACGTCGGCCTCTCAGCCAACGACGCGGCGTCACCCGGACAGCCAAGAAGTCATGAACTCGAGCCGCGGAATCTTACGAGTGTACGTGGTTCGACTAAGTCAGACGGCGAGGTGCGGTGCCGGGCGGGTGGCGGACTGGGTTAAGAGTCGAATTGATTGTATTGTGCTACTCTGCGTTTTCACTACAATGATCATTAGTCCCGTAAGTGTGGTGCATGCCGTATTCAGGAAGTGAGAGAGTTCCCAGCTGAATCGTGAGATCCGTCTACGTTTTACACGTAGGCTTTCGGGGTTTTTATCTTCAGGTATCTCCCACAGAAGGAAACCGCCCCAGCTGGGACAGACACAAAACGTGCGGTAGCGCATGAAAGTGTACGTGCATCAAAGTGTACGTGCATCAAAGTGTACGTGCATCAAAGTGTACGTGCATCAAAGTGTACGTGCATCAAAGTGTACGTGCATCAAAGTGTACGTGCATCAAAGTGTACGTGCATCAAAGTGTACGTGCATCAAAGTGTACGTGCATCAAAGTGTACGTGCATCAAAGTGTACGTGCATCAAAGTGTACGTGCATCAAAGTGTACGTGCATCAAAGTGTACGTGCATCAAAGTGTACGTGCATCAAAGTGTACGTGCATCAATGTGTACGTGCATCAAAGTGTACGTGCATCAAAGTGTACGTGCATCAAAGTGTACGTGCATCAAAGTGTACGTGCATTAAAGTGTACGTGCATCAAAGTGTACGTGCATCAAAGTGTACGTGCATCAAAGTGTACGTGCATCAAAGTGTACGTGCATCAAAGTGTACGTGCATCAAAGTGTACGTGCATCAAAGTGTACGTGCATCAAAGTGTACGTGCATCAAAGTGTACGTGCATCAATGTGTACGTGCATCAATGTGTACGTGCATCAATGTGTACGTGCATCAAAGTCTACGTACATCAAACTGTACGTGCCTGTAAAGGGCGAAGAAATTAAAGGAAGTAAATGGAAAATCGCGACCGATGTGTGTCTGTTCTTAGGGTGCTTTTCAGAACCGGTGTGACACTACACCCGTTTTAGGGTGTTGCTCCTGCATTAGTCTGGTATTGATTGGTGAAAACTCTAAAACTACCGATCATATTAGACGTCGCTAGAATTTTTCTGTAAACAGCGGCTACAGTCGTCCTAGCTATCCACAACTGTCGGGACTAGAACCCAAGGATCTTTCTGTCTGATACGTTGCGATTTCGCTACGTGCGATCTGTTACAGCTGTGATCCATTGGCGCCGGTGTGTGGGAGGAGCTGCGAGGTGAGGCGAGGGAGCTGCGTCCGGGTGGATGTGCGGGGATGAAAGTGGCGAGCGCAGATCCGAGGCAAAACGCGATGTGGTCCATCAAGCTAGCACGTCCAGCAAAGCAGAACCAAATCAAACTAGCCCAGGAATTTTTAATTATTTTAGTACTAATTTATTACCGCAAAATCAATTTTTTTATCGACCATCGTTTCCCAAAAACCGGTGGATGGGCAGCTTGATATCAAACTGGCCCGCCCACCACGACAGAAACCTAATCAAACTAGTACCCGAATTTTATCTGTTTTATTACTAATTTATTACTGTAAAATCAATTTTATTAACGCTTACCTTCATCCCCTCCAAAAAACGCTTGCTATCAATTTGGCCAGCCATCCATTTGGGGGAAGGATATGCGCGGTAAAAAATGGTTTTGCGGTAACGAATTAGTAATAAAATAGTTAAAAATTCTGGTACTAGTTTGATTTGATTCTGTCGGGGTAGGCGGGCCAGCATGATATCAAGCTGTTTTTTGGAAGAAGATGGGCGGTAAAAAATTGATTTTGCTGTAATAAATTAGTAAAAAACGTAGTTAAAAATTGTGGCACTAGTTCGCTTTGATGTTTTTGTGGTGGGCGGACCTACCGCGAGGTGAGGTACCGTGCGCGGTGCCGAGCAGGGCGCGGGGCAAGAGGATGCAGCGTGCGGCAGGGGTGGCGTCCGGCAGGGGCGACGCGGCGCAGGGAGGGGCGAGGTCAGGGTGAGGGTCGGCCGACCGGGCGAGCGCTGGTTCGATACCCGGCTGGCGCCGAGCGCTGTCCTCGCGCGCAGAGCGCAGCCTCCGGCGAGTCTCAGATGGCGCGCGCCGCTGCCGCCAACTTACTACGTGCGAGGAAAGCTAAGAGGGTCGCCCCGCTTGCAAACGACTACAAGGGGGCTAACGCGCATTCCGTTCGGGCAAAAGGCAAATTCTTCTCCCTCTTTATATCTGAATACTCAGCTATATTTTAGTCTACTAAAAAGGAGACATTTGTAGTATTTTTTTCCGATTTCCAAAGCATTCAATTCGAATATAACGTAATGTCATCTATAAACTTTTCATATTTTTACAAGATTATTAGAAATATATTTCATTATTTTTTCAGTTCCCTATGTTATAGGTAGTTCAGTAATATTACGTGATAGCGGTTACAGAGGGTTGCGGTTTGGACCAACTTCAATATTACGTTCAATTTGGACCAACAGATGCAAATACTTGATGGCGTTATCGGATCTATTATCTGCACCTATTATCATTCTGCGTTATGCGAAGAAATTTTCATATTCAGTGCGTCGCTATTTACGACGTAGCTGATGTTATGAGTCAGAAAAACCTCAATGGAGGCCGCTCACAATTACATATTTGCTCTTCACGTGTTGTGTTATGGATCGGCAAATATACTTATATACTTGGTGTTAGGAATAAATAGAACTTCGGTCTCATAATTTGGTAGTATGTGCCACTTCCGTGGCTTTGAATTCTTTGGCAAGCATGTTCTACGCGTTGTGTGTGTGCAGTATGTACAATCTTAAATCCGAGGAGTAAAGCAGTGTTATGTTCTTGTGAAACAGTGAATAGTAAAGTTATCTATTATGGTATGATGTGTCTTGTCTCTAGAAGCACTCCAGATCCAACGCCAAAATCTTAACATTTGGCATGTAAATATCTAAACTATATGAATATACTACACTATGTTATGGCAGTGTTCGTAAAGTCTCTTAGTTTTTGTTTTTGAGCAGTATGCCTGCTACGTTTTGAAAAATAATTTTTTATGTTGAGCAATATTTTTGCTGCTGGGGAAGACTAGTTTTTCCTGAAATGTTATTGTTTTCCTTTTGTTTACATGCAAATAGAAAATAATGATATTACTCGTAGAATTACATTTATTCGTTGTATGATAGGAACCAGGGGAAGATAGCATCGCCAAACGTCGCACGAATTAAAACAATCAGCGAGATATATGGGAAATGTTTAACTTCTTTCACTGTGAATTCGTTGGAGTGGTCATGTCCTGCAACGATCATCACCGGTGGGTTTTTACGAAAGACATATTTGGAAATTACATTCAGTCAATAAACTTTTAGTAAATGTTCTAAATCAAAATAAAATCTAAATCACAAATACATTTACATTAAATTATATATTATGTTTGAAATGTTAATTTTCATTAACATTAATAGAAAAATATTAATAGAACATTATACTTGATAATATTCTATTCGTTTCTCTACTCAGGGGGACCACGGAGTTATTTTCAGGAGAGTGGCTGTAACTTATGGGTAGAAAATAAAATAAAAAATTAAGATTTTTTTACTCTAGTGCATTGTATGTGATCACTTAGCAGTTGGTGTTATTTTTTGAGAAGTTGAAGTTTCGAATTCATCCAGAACAATTGCAATGTGTTATCAATATTGTACAAATAATCACAAACAAAACAATAAAAACTGTATTCTTTACAGTTTATTATTATTATTAATTATTATTATTATTATTATTATTATTATTATTATTGCTATCAGACTAAACTATCTAAACCATCGAGTAACATTTACCTATTAGGCGTTGTTAAAGGTTGCTTTGTGAATTTTTGAAATAGTTTTAGTGAGATGAAAAGAAAGACGAGCAAAAAAAGACGTTCGATTGATGGCACAAAATTATAATTTCGGTGGAAACTTCTTGCAGGATACAAATGCTTGTGAAGTTATAAACGTCCTTGACCAACTAGAGACTGCAAAGCGACACCCGCCAGCGAAAAGTAATGTCAGAAGGAATAACGAGAAAATATGGCGAAGTTTCTGCGAAGACTATTTTTAGGATCTCATCCACATTCACTCCTTTCCTCTGTGAAGGCTTCTAGAGTGGATGCGATGTATTCAACTTCATGCATTTATTCACATCAGAGGCTGCGAAACTTCCAACAAGGAACGTAATTCTTGAAAGTTCTTTGTGGAAAAAAGCCTCTTCATTCTACAACAGTTTCTGCTGAAGAGACTCTTCGCTCTGTTGTTTGAAATCGTCATTTCATAATGCCTGTGAAACAGATAAAATCTTACCTATTCCTAGAGCAGCAAACTTCTTAGATCTCACGACGACAAAACGTCTCACAAAAGACAAGTGTACGTGTGGAGTTTATTCGCTTGCAAGAACCCTCAATTATATTATCAAAATCTAGTAAGAATTTTAGAAACTGGTAGTTATATTTGACTACATTTCCTATTACGATACTACGACTTACTAACACGCACTTTCTCGCAATGTTTGCAATGGTAATGCAATGCCTGTAGTACTACTTTGGAATTTGGAATAGTGTTTCCAACTCGCAAAATGCCTATGCTGGAATTCGAACCCATGTACTTAGGATTTGACAGGTACGAGAATAATCACTCTATCAAGTAGGTAAGTTTTTATAACATTCACAATGCTGTGAAAATGAAGTTTAAAAAGTGCAATTCATATTGAAATTTTGCAATTTTCTAGCATTCATAGAATGCAGCAGAAATCATATCTTTGTCATTTTTACAAGCGTACATGTCTCCATCAGAGAAAAAAATGTAACGAAAAAAATAAAGCCATATCTGAGAAATATTTGAAAATAACGTAAAGGCTTCATGCAATGAATCCCCATTTCAAAATAAAACTTTCCATTTCAGATTCTCAGCGATTCGAGTTCAGCAAGATCGATTGTGAAATAGCAATTTTGGAGAAAATCTTGGGAGCGATTTAAGCACGAGTTGACCACTGATGGACAGACGGAAGACTGACGCACAGACGAACATTTTGCCGTAAACTAAATTTTAGTTATCAAAGACACACAAAATGTTGATTCCGAATATTCAACATATTAGAAGTAATTTTATGTATAATGGAACAATAATTATTCACTTTTGCGGTATCAGGAATCCAGAAAACGAGTTTTTCTGTCGAAAAATAGCCATTTTTTGTTACTGCGTTACAATACTTTCTCTTTACGTACGTAGAATGCGAGAAAGTATAAACACTTTGCCTCTCTCTCTCAATATTATATATATATATATATATATATATATATATATATATATATATATATATATATATATATATATATATATATATGTTTAACATTTAAAAGATAGGGAATAATTAGAATTAGAAATATTTTACAATGTAAATGTATGATTTGTATTCATTTTAGATACTTTTTTGCACAGAAGCGTTTACATAATAAAAAAGGAAGAGCTGTGGACAAGTTACATGAGAAAAGCTATAAATATACCCGTATGCAACACGACGCGATATGTGAATCATTATAATAACTTTCTGAATATCAACGATCATGGAACACGAAGAATCACGTGTAATCTCAGTAGTTTCAGTGACAGTACAAAATCATTACATTTATATGATAGCTAAAGAAAGTCAAAATGTTTTAATATGCTTCAATAATAATTTATTTTAATTATGATGTCCGAAAGAGTTGGTTTAAAACGTAAATGATGTAAATTAAAATGATTTAAAACGTAAATTTCCAATAAATCCAATTCCAAACAACCTTCACACTCATAACAAAGATACAAAATATAACAAATTTATTGTGATATATTTTTTGTTTGCTATTAAACATTTTCTCTAAGATGTTAGAGATGGGTGTCAGTTAAATCCCCAACGCGGTATTAAGTTTGTTTTTAAGTTTCACACAGATACGTTACTATGTGATCTCATTTATGTCAAAAGTATTCTTATGCTTTTGCCACCAAATGACCCAGAGCCCTACAGAACACTGAATCTGTCTAAACTCTAATGTTCGGCAGAACATACTGCGGGAAGGTGAATGAATATCAAAATATTACTAGTCATCATAATGTCATGTTCATGATCATGATCATGTTTATGATCAAAGCATATGTGTGCGGGATACTTGCGAGAAGGTAGCGGTATGGTTCTGTTTCGACCGGGCCATACTCTCGGTGTACGTCTAGGCGACCTTTGGAGCAGGCGCGCCTTGTGGGCGTCCCTTGTAGCTCCTTGGTGTGATACTCTGCTTCATGTCACCCAATTATGCTCGAATAGTTTGTAAGTAGAACATGAGATCTTGTCAGGGTGAGATAATGGCGGAGGAATTTGATGTTTCCAGACACCTGCCAGTTTTCCTTTATGCGTAACGAGCGTGTTATTTATCCACTCGTGTTCGTTTATGCTCTTTGAAACTCTATCGTCCCTCCTAACCCAGGTTGCACGCGCGAACTTTTCTTGTAGAAGACCGTGCGCTTACACAGAGAATACTGGGGTTGGCAATCAATAATGAAATTACATATCAGGGTTTTGGTGCTATAATTAGCACTTACCACCCACTTGCTAACATTTCTGTCTGTTTATCAGATCATCATGGCTTGTAGATCTATTTTTGATTTGTGATGAAATATTGCAGATAATCACAGCTAATGTCGTACATAATGCTTTTCGTGTTTAATAACTTGCCGATTTGATAAAAGTCACTTTGAAAGTTACAAAATATATACCGAAGCATGCGCGAGCGGGAAATTATGTTATTGACTTCACCAAATATTATGTAGTTATAAATACGAACCCATACGTCGTGTAAAATTTGAGAGTAATTGCTGTAATGACTCAAACGTTATTGTGGAACAAACCAAAACACCCTCCCACATTCATACATTTAACATATCAGATGATAACGGAATACTCTGGAGAAAGTCATTTGTTTGTGTCTGACACCAAGCAGTAACCATTGCTCTGATTTATTAATCAAAATGTGACAAGTGTATTCATCATTACAATCACCCACCTTACCGCGGAATCGGTCGAGTCCACTTTCCCGCCGTAGTGGCCGAGTGAACGTATGGCCGGGGTGCGACGATCCAGGGTGGCAGATAAAAACGCACAGACTGATGGCTCCGGCACATGCAGTTTGTTGTGGCAGCGTCCGTGCGCAAATTTCCCTCAACCACTGCGGTTCTGCGGTTGTGTGCACGAACGTGATGCAATCACGCGGGCCTGACGAGGGAGCGCTAGAGAACGCGTGTGTCCAGATAGCGCTGCAATTACCCGGCACAAGGGCCTTTAGAAAGCGCCCACTACTATTAGCCTAATGCACGATGACGTTCTTTTAACTGGAAGAGGCCCGAGAGACGAGAGGGCTCACGGGGAATGGTTGGAAATTAAGTCAATTTGTGGAACTGCAAGTGCAAGTTTTTGTATCAATTAGTTGCAGTGACTTTTAAATAACTAATGTATATAATTTACTGTATTCAGAATTGCAGGATTCAATATAGTCAAACTTGAAAAAATGGAACAAATATGTGAATTGAACTGAAAATTAAGTTCATTTACGTGAAGAAATCTTCGCAACTTGATTAGATCTGTATCAGCTTCATGCACATTTTTAAATGTACATTCATGTGGAGTAATATACTCAGGAAGCAGGTGTTTAATAACCAGACTTTTAGATTACGTAAAACTAAACTTTACATATAAAAACAAATTGCCGTCCTGGTAATTTGTACAAGCCTCTCTTTTTTAGAACACAATACTACTGTTACCTTTTCTTCTTATAGAAAAAGTGATTTTAAGAACTACTTAAAGGTTGACTTCTAATTCCATGGAAAATAAACATTTATAATAAAAACAAAAGATGTATGTAGGAATCATATTTAGCATTACCATCAGCTTCATTCTAGAAATCTATAAGGGTTTGAGTCAATTTGCACATATTGATGCAACTATTTTTACGTAAAAGAATGCCGACAGAATAATGTATTTCCAATGAAAATATTGTTTCATTGCGGTTGCAGTATTGATCTTTTATTCTCTAACGACGACTCGACTGCAAATATAAATTTAAAAGCTACTGTAAGAGCACATTTAATTCAATGTAACGCCACTGGGTAATAAGTAAATTGATTAATAGTAAATATGTACTAAATTATCGCCCTCGTTGGCTCATTGGTTATAGTACTCCGTAGTGTAACCCTGGGTTCGATTCGCGACCGGAGCAAAATTATAACTGTGCGCTTTCCTTACAAATGTCCCAGTTTCTATTGCTGTGAGACGGTGAGGAAGATCACCCTAAGGTTAAGAAGACCCGAATATACAGTGGAGGAATGTCTTCGTGCTAACCACACTAACACCTTATCCCCGAGAGGAGAGGCTGGGCCATCGCTGGTCGGCTATGGCCCGTCTCGGGCTGTCGAGCAAAGAACAGAACAGGACTAAAGTGCAAGCTAAAGAAGCTGAAGCTTAGATCCCCCTATCCTGAGAAATTTTACAAAAATTGAAAACCCCAAATCCTCTTCCATCAACTGTTACACTAAACTATTGTAAAAAGTAGAATTCAATCCGGATGTGACGTGAAATTAAATGTGAAAACTGCAATGCGTATTTCTCTCTCATAATTCTTATTACGTTTCATTTTCTCAAATGAAAAATATAAAAATTTTCGTAGGAGTTACCATACTGCAGGATATTATATTTTATTGTACATATGATTTCAAGCGTGTTTTGCATGCTTTGATGACCAAAAAACATTTTATGAATATTGATTGTCATATTTATTTACATTATTTTACAATATCGAATAATTATTTAATTACACATAATAAATAGAAATAACGTATTAAAATATAATAAAATAAAATACATTATTCCTATTCCATTACTTTAACTATCAAGGTATGAAAAAGTGGAGCACGAGAAGCAGAAAAAAAGCCGACTTGGCAAATTCGCGAACCAAAATACATGATTGCACTAACATTTATCAAGTATCTTTATTAGGAACTAAGTATTTTAATGTTCTCTTTTCTTTACAAATCTTCGGGATTATATTTTAGTTAGAAACTCCTTCAAGATACCAACCCTCTTGCTTCCGAGGAACGTAAGATTGAGTTGCAAAGTATACAGCCTCAAGCCCTCGAAGGAGAGAAGAAAAAAGACCCTGATATCCTTTGTAAGACATGATGTAATTGGATTTTTTACTTGGGATTGTGCTTCTTTTCTCAATTATTTAAGATAGATTTTATCAATGCTTCTGCTCTTTTAATGGATTCGCTTGAAAAGTGATATTCCTCTCGACAGATTCATTACATCTACAATGCTCTCCACTCAATTTTTCTGTCACCTAATGTTCGTTAGCGTTTTATCGGAAAAGATTCGAAATTGGCATCCGCATCTTTTTCGGCGAGGTTTTAACGTCATCACGTCGCCCTCAGAGACGTAGGCAGAAGTGCCCTGAATAAAGCTGTAGTAAACTCGCACCGTTTTTTGGCGTAATTTTCACATTACTTCGGTTATTCCACTAAAATAATCATTTAGCGTATCATGGGGTTTGCACTGACCGCTAGATTGCATATCTACGAAGCTAGGGGGAGATTTCCTCAGTGCATGGGGCATCAGATAATCGCTCCGCCCTAAGAATAGGAGTTTGAGTGGGGGGGGGGGGAGAAGAATGATCGATCGCGGCCAGTGGCCCGTTAAGAAGGGTATTGCCGTCATCTTACAAAATTGATAAGACGAAACCTAAGAAACGACGGTTGAGAGAGCCGGCGTGTAGAATTCTCATCCAGATAGTACCAGGCGGTAAATCAACCGTTGAATTCCGACACTGTCGGGTGTACTTCCTAAACGCGGCCACATTCGGTATTTGTCGAGAGAGTCCAATCACGAGTAGCTAATGTGCTCGGCGAATGTTCGCATCCTTTCATGTGATCGACGTGCAGTGAGTTGGACGAGCACCGAATGTTCGTCACTGGCCAAATAGCAAGCCACCTATCTACAGTACTCGGGATTCTGCAAGCTGTCGTAGTAGTAATTTTTTTGCAACGATGCGGAGTAGTCAAATCACCTTTGTCTCGTTGAAGAAATGCTGGGAAGGAAAATAATACGCTTGCTATGAAATTCATCAATATCGACAATAATGGAGAGAATAAATCATAAGTTCAGTCAATATTGAATAACGATATTTGTTTTGAAAGACGCGTCGCACGTCAAATACCTATGTCAAAGTGCATTCCGAACGGGACATGGAGAATATCTGATGAAATATCAAAATTTTTCACTCTTTTGTTGCATCGCAAGTACATTTTGTACACTGTTCATTTAATACTTGAATCATCAAAGACGAACGGCCTAAAATGATATAGAAATGACTAACATCCTCAAAAAACTATTTCATTTTGTTATGGTTTCAGTAGCTTATTTAATCTAAAGTCACGGCCTCAGTCTCATTATTGACGTAGTTTTTGACATTTTCGCCTTTGGTTCCTGATTGATGCCTTGAATGTAAAATAATCCAATCACGGGCCTGTTGTCTCATGGGCATGCCGGAGGGCAGGGGCAGAACTAGGGACCGGGGGTATGCAATAGACAGCCGGCCAGCTTCGAGCGGTGGCCGAGTTTTGAAATGAGCAATGTTCCCACCAGGTCCCTGCAGAAACCACGCGCTCGAAGTCTAGAGCTCTCATGGGATACGACTGAAGCTACTCGCATGAGAGATAGTATTCCCGACACAACCAACACTGGGCAACGCGGACCCAGAGGAACCTCGAAAGAGTTCAGTAGGTTATGTAAATTACTGTATGCATATAACACGACAGACAGTGACATTGACGGTGTGCTTATCAGGTCTGAGGAATGTAACATCTCAAATACCGTAAAATGCTTTAATCCACCAAATTAAGTAATTTACTTTTTACTAGCATACTTGTGAGAAAACTGTAGCATGTAGAAACCAGACCTCCGCCAATTCGTATGAAGGAAAAAAAGCTGCCTGTACATATTGTAACACCCCCGGTCGTCTCGTGAGAGAACGCCCGGTAAGCGGCCCTGAAATAGCTCAGTCGGTGATGGAAGGAATTGTTAACAAATACTGGTAACATGAAAGAAACACTTTGATCACTGGTAAAATCACTTTTATTCCTGGGCAAATAATTCAAAATGCCCCAGGGAAGTTACACATTTAAATAGAATCGGAAATCTGAAAATTAGGTGGACAGATAAGAAGATGAAAAGTTAGTAGCCAGTATAAAGCTTAGAAATTAGGAAGACTTATAGTAAGCATCACAATGGTAACAAATATTACAGATTACTGTGTCTTAGCGCGACACCGCATTACAGGATTTTCGCAGGGATGAATACCCTGAATTATATTGCCTTGGTAAAGTTTTCTTTTGTGGGCCCAAGACGGGTGCGTTGCGGCCGAGAGGGTGGCGGCAACGTTCACAGGGGACGCGGCCGGGGCGATGTCCTTGTGCCCACCCAGGCACGCCTGTCAGCTGGTCTGGCGTCTGAGGGCGTTACCCTCAGAGGTGGCGGGGCGGCCGAGGGCGAGGGCGGCGGCACGGCCGAGGGAGGCGGCGCTGTAACGGCGCTTGGCAGTCCGGTTGAGCTCGGGGCCGGCCGGCAGTCACTCTCGATTTCAAGAGCGTAGTAACCATTCACGGATTCTTCTGATACTCGTGATTATTCACAATTGCAACTTTAGAAAGTCTAGAAATCCTGCAGCGACACATTCGCTTCACTTTGCAACTGATTCCCGCTTCAGAGAATTTTCTCTGCCCACGTTACTCTGCTCTATTACAACAGCCCACACCGAAGTTTTTTCAAAGTCCATCAGAGGCGAACTTGCCTCTGGTCGGTGAATAGCTCTCCCTCCCAGAGAAGTTTCTCTCCCGACTGCCCTGCTTTGAATGCCAATTTTATAAGTCAAATCTTATTAGGTTAACTCTTACCCCCCACTCGTTTTCTCGCATGTTCCGGCTCCTTAAGATAGTTGCGTCGCCATTGGCCGAAAGAAATGGCGCATTGCGTTATTGCGACCAATGGTGGCAGGGGTAGTGAATGGAGATCCGACTCTTTGCATAACTGTGAGCGTCCAGAAATTTTCTTTGCGCTTCGAGAACATGCTCGCACAAGACGGGCGTTGTCCGTGAAAGAACTGATGTCGATTTCAAAAGTGATCTAGAAGGTTCTCACAGCCGGCCATGCGAACACGTGCTCCACAGTAAATCTGTCGACGACTGACCCTTGTAACTACTCTCTTAATGTGCCGGAGGCGGAGACGTCTGTCAGATAAGCAGGGTTGCGCGCGTGAGGCCATGTCGTAATCTGTTCCCAGTCGAACTCATGGTGGCCGAGTCTGTTTATTTAATTTAATTTTCTTGGCGTGAATTTCGTTTCAAAAGGTATGACGAAATCTGTATCGCTACAATATCTAATTATAATACGGAATGTGGGTAGCTAGATAAACTGAAACCCCAAAATGTAAAAGAAGGTTGCAAACATTTTGTAGAATATGACCTGATGAACATTAGTCAGAGCTCCGGCTCCAAAATATTTTAAGGTTCTAGACGCAACATTTTTGAGTTTTGCATTGATGAGTTAAAAAACAGACCGTTAAGCGTTAAACCGGCCGTGTTTGGCGGTTGACATTTATGTTCGCCGGACGCGTTAATTTTTTCAACAAAACCTTAATATTTATTAAGCAAAATGCTATTTGTCACATCTGTGTGGAGTTTGCCTACTTGTTTGTTAAGATTGGATGGTTTCAGACGCGCTAAAGTATTCTATACGTAATAAATAATATGAACAAAGTCATGACTTAAAAGACCTTCTTCTGGTGAACTCAGCGGAGGCAGGAGTTCATGTAACGGAGTACCCTGCTCCTCACAGTGCCGCTGGAGAGCCTGGGAACTGCTCTGGCGATGCATCCGCCGAGCTCCGAGGGCTCTCGGAGGAGCGACACCAGGGCGCGCTGGGGTTCAACAAGCCGGGGGCCCCGCCCCCTGCCCGCATCCCTGAGGGCAGCGCATCACGCCGGCGTGCAGTGATCGTTTGTGAACGATGCGCGATCTGGAGTTCCCAACGGGGTTGGTATAGACCCCCCTGAGCTTCGATGAAGCTTGGGAGGGGGTCATTTATGATCAAGTGGTCCTTTGGGGTTCCTTTGGGGGTCCTTTGGGGTCCTTCGGGGGCCCTTTGGGGGTCCTTTGGGGGTCCTTTGGGGGTCCTTTGGTGTTCCTTTGAGGGTTCTTTGGGGGTCCTTTGGGGTCCTTTGGGGGTCCTTTGGGTACTTTGGGGTCCTTTGGGGTCCTTCGGGGGTCCCTTGGGGGCCCTTTGGGGATCAGTAGCCGAATATGAACAGGCGCCTAATCAATACATTCAAGATTCCAGTGATTACAAAACAATGATTTTTTTATACTTATTTATTATATTTATTTAAAACTGTATATCAGGCCTTATCTATTACTGTTGCCGATGGTAGGTGCGGCCATTTACAAAGTCATTCTTACATTTATTTCTGGATGGTAGAATTAGAAAAAATACACATTCAGAAGTTATATCAACAATGCTAAGGTAAAAGTTCGAAAATAATTTACAAAAAGTTATATAATATTCATATTTGTCTCAATCTACTATATTTTTCAACAGTCTTCTATGTTGTAACAGGTCAAATCAATTTACTCAAATTCTATGCTATTCTGAAGGAAATGCTATTCTGAAAGAACAAATCAACGTAACTTAAGGCTAGAATTTATAAAATAGAACAAAGATTGCATTTCGTCTGAACTTTTAGTATTAAGAATCGATATAATTAATGAAATTAATTACCTGGTATCTCATGTAAAGCAAAAAACCTATAATAATAAATTAAAAATTCCTTTCGTACCCGTCGTTCATCCATAGAAGATAGGGTTTTCAAAAAACGTAAGAAATTATAACTACGCATTCACAACGATATAAGAAAGCACTTCCCCCCATACGCTCGGGAGAAATGTTATCGTCAGTTGTTAAAAAGTATTTTGTTATCATTACATTAAAAAGATTAGAAACTCGGTTACTCAAAAACTGAAGTTTCTTTGATTATTGAAAATCGAGATATTTACGAGAATATTGGTATCTTTAAGGCATTTATATTTAATTCATATTATGGATGCTGCATATTATAGAGAAAAGGTAAGGGGGGTCGATCAAGCAAACAATTCTCTTTAAAGGGGGCCATGAAAGAAAAATGTAAGGAATCCCTTCTCTAAACTAAGTATTCGGGTAAAAACGTGATAACATACGCTGAAACATTCGCAACGTATAAGCATGTGAACCGTTTTGCTGAAATGGGATTCATAAAGATGACAGCACCTAGGGAACAATTACGTGCCATAATGTGGACTAGTTGAAAATCGCAGCGCATGGGCAACAGATGAAAGCATATACAAATTTTAATATCACAAACACTATAATTTGAGGGTTATACTCTCGAGACCTTCAAATAACTTAAGTAATTCCACCAGAGCTTCTGATAATATTACAAGGATAATATAACAAACTGAGAGTCTACAGCGTCTTTTTTTGAAGTGAATATACGGAGCAAAGTTATTTCTCCCCCTGGTCTTCCTCATCAATTTTCTAAAGCTTATCCACCAACCTCTTTCTCCTCCCGTTATTTGTTATTCTTCTCCTCCCTTCTCCTCTTGTTGGATCTCTACATCCTCTTCCTCCATCTCCTTTACCTCCTCTTCCTCCATCTCCTTTACCTCCTCTTCCTCCATCTCCTTTACCTCCTTTACCTCCTCTTCCTCCATCTCCTTTACCTCCTCTCCCTCGATCTCCTTTACCTCCTCTCCCTCGATCTCCTTTACCTCCTCTCCCTCGATCTCCTTTACCTCCTCTCCCTCCATCTCCTTTACCTCCTCTCCCTCCATCTCCTTTACCTCCTCTCCCTCCATCTCCTTTACCTCCTCTCCCTCCATCTCCTTTACCTCCTCTCCCTCCATCTCCTTTACCTCCTCTCCCTCCATCTCCTTTACCTCCTCTTCCTCCATCTCCTTTAACATCTCTTCCTCCACCTTCTTTACCTCATTTTCCTCCATCTCCTTTACCTCCTCTTCCTCCACCTTCTTAATCTCCTCTTCCTCCATCTCCTTTACCTCCTCTTCCTCCACCTTCTTTACCTCCTCTTCTTCCATCTCCTTTGCCTCCTCTTCCTCCATCTCCTTTACCTCCTCTTCCTCCATCTCCTTTACCTCCTCTCCCTCCATCTCCTTTACCTCCTCTTCCTCCATCTCCTTTACCTCCTCTTCCTCCATCTCCTTTACCTCCTCTTCCTCCATCTCCTTTACCTCCTCTCCCTCCATCTCCTTTACCTCCTCTTCCTCCATCTCCTTTACCTCCTCTCCTTCCATCTCCTTTACCTCCTCTCCCTCCATCTCCTTTACCTCCTCTCCCTCCATCTCCTTTACCTCCTCTCCCTCCATCTCCTTTACCTCCTCTCCCTCCATCTCCTTTACCTCCTCTTCCTCCATCTCCTTTAACATATCTTCCTCCACCTTCTTTACCTCCTCTTCCTCCATCTCCTTTACCTCCTCTTCCTCCGTCTGCTTTACATCCTTCAGTTCCTATGCCTCCATCTCCTTTACTTCGTTCTCCATCTCCTCTACTTCCTTCTCCGTCACCTTTACTTGCTTCTTCTTCTCCTTTCGGACTCCATTGTCAAGTAATACAAAACTTAAGCAACCAGATCTGTAATAAAAAATCGATATCTTTCTTCGATTACAGGCGTGACTAGAAAACAATGTGAATTCTTGAATGTCATTCGCGAAAATCCCTCGTACGAAACAGACTTACGAACAACAGCTGGAGGAGGCTGACCATCTTCGTCGGAAAGCCGTCCACGGCTGCGCCTAAGGACGGTGGCGGCAGAAGCTCAAAGCGAGACACACTGACGCAGTGCGTCTCTCTGGATAGTGGGAGAGTGGGAGAGTGGGAGAGCGGAACTCTCAACGAGACGGCACGTGGGCGGGGCGGAGGCGGAGGCGGAACCCGTCACGCCCACAAAGTCACGGAGAGTGTTCACCACTCAGCAGGTTTCGAAGCGCAAAGTGACAGGCGCAAGGAATCGTTTTCTTTATCACCTGATTGTGTGTACGACTGAAGTCATTACATTGCAATACTCTTTTCGCGTTTTAATTGATAATATATTTTTAAACAGAAAATCCTTTCAGATAGATGAAGTTCACCACTCCTCTGAAAGGTGTGGCAGGCTTATATGGGCGAAGTGACGGGCGCAAGGAACCGTTATCTTCATCACCTGATTGTGGGTAGCACTCAAGTCATTAGATTGCAATAATATGTTTGCGTTTTAATTGATAATATATTTTTAAACAGAAAATACTTTCAGATAGTCGAAATTACATACAGAGTTACGGGAGGTCTACAATTAAACAAATGTTAATAATTTAAAATAAGAGATTAATCATTACCTAAATATTTGTATTTATTTACAAACACACGAACAAACTTTTTGATTCTTAACAAAGAAACAAATATCACTAAATATTAGAATCTTTACACCGTTTTCTGGACTGTGAAATTGATTGAACACTTTCTCTGTGTGTTAAACGTGCATAATATTGGCTCGTTTTTGTCAATTTAAAACTGTTCCTATCAAAAGTTTTGTAACTTACGGACAACACAACGTTTGTGGAATTTGGGATAGTTCCACAACCTGCACGTCTTCAAACTGAGCTCATACTAGCACATAATCGTTCGGTATTCTGTACAGTGCAGCACTCCGTGAAGAATGGTCTGACATTACCCAAGAAACCGTTCAGCACCTGACTGAAAGTATGCCTGCGAGAGTGGACGCTGTTATCAAGGCTAAGGGTGGGCCAACACCGTATTGAATTCCAACATTACCGATGGAGGGCGCCAGGAACTGGTAAGGCATTTTTAGCCGCGTGTCCGGATCCTTTTGATCACATAGTGAACCTTTCTTTCTAAACGACCTACCTTTCCTCCGGTCTGCGTTACTGGCGGGGCTCGCAGCTAGAATAGTTCGTTCTAAATTTGCAATATCTTTATAGCTTTATATTGTTTTGCAGTAAACTTATTGAATCCCTGGTGTACTATTACCTCAAAGTAATTTGATAATACGAAATTATTATCAATATTTCTGTTAACTTACATTTTCTTGCCATTAGCGACTTTTGGATTGATTTCATGTTTTTGCACCAACTCTTGATGTTGTGTTAATGCAGAACTCAATGGCAGTGAATACTAGGTAATTTAAGGGAATCGAAAGCGTGTGGTTACAAAAACTCCGATTCACTGATTATAGTCAGTATAGTCACCGGATTAATGACAAAGGTATTTATAACGCAGATTGCCAATGTGAATATTGGTGATTCCATCTCCTTCCATGTCGTGACCTACGCGCTACCTCAACATTATCGAACATATTCAGAAATCATATTTCATAATAAAATCGATTAATCGACATTTTAATGTGTCAACGATCTTCATTTAATGGATTCAGGATCGCAATTGAAAAAAATGTTGTAGCAATGTCAGGTATGAAGTACACGGGAAAGTAGGAAGTTAGCACTAATATTTCATTATTTTCGAAATAATTAAAAAAATAAATTGGGTTGGGATTGAATATAGGCCTAAAATCTTATGTTAAATTATAATATTATTCATGTAATAATTTAAAAAATGAGATCTTATGTTCCCTCACCTTTGAGGACCCTGTCAATAAAGAAGATGTACATATGCAGTTAAAGCAATATTTCTCATAGTGCAATATGAAATAGTGCATGTAACTGGTTCTGCAAGAAAATTCTTAAATCAAAAGAATAGTTTCTTAATGTCCTATAATCGCGTAGAACCCTAAGCGTTACCGGCGAAAGTAATTGCAATGCGTAATTCATTGTGGTTTCTTAATCTGAATACAACTGTATATGTTGTATGAGAAGTGAATCTATTTCTGTTATACAAATTTCGCATTGTGAATTCCGAGTAATTTTCTCATCTCGGTTAAACCGACCTGTGTGGCGCTGAAGACTCAAGCAAGTATATACGACAATCTACAAGGTTAGGCCGTGTCGCGAACTGGGCTGTAGCGCCTTTTTAAAAAATAAAATATAATTGTTTTGTAAGTATTTTTCAAAGAAGAAGAGCAGCCTATGGTGTTTTAAGCCATCGGTTTCGTCTAAAAACGCGTTCAATGTTGAGCGGCGAGTAGTGTGACGACACAATTACGTAGCGTGCGGTGCTGTGGTGGCGTCGGCGGGGCGGGGGGGGGGAGAGGGGAGGGGGAGGTAGGGAGAGGGATCGCGTGCGCTGTGAGCAATCCATACCAACTGGCTCTCCCACCGCCCCTCTCTCACGCACCACCACCTCCACCGCCGTCTCTGCCTCCAGCCCACACTACGCCCCGCGCTCTACTATAATTTATTGATTTATTATAATTTCCGATGTTTGAACCGCAGTGGCCTACATGCTGATGGAACTCACGGATATACTTTTTTGATAATGATGATGATGATGATGATGATGTTTGTGGAAAAAGAAAATGGAGAAGTGACCACATTACGTTCAATAAACATTTATTCTGTCATCAGAGATATGGGAGAACTGCGAGAATATCATGAGTCAAGGGAAGTCTAATTTAATGCAAATAAAAGAGGGATTGTATTTAAAAAAATATCATAAGTCCTAATGTTTGTATTACAATATTACGTAACGTATCTTACCGACAAAATAAGAAATTATAAATCTCGTATGTACATTAGAAAACTGGGCGCCGCACGATAATTTAGATCGTTATTTTATGGTGAAAAATTGTATAAAATGAGATTCGAATATTCATAAGTTGTATACCAAAACACATATATGTACTAATTATTGTATTTAATGTTGTCGCTAATGACCGTGTTGTCGATGCAACTTAAAATAAATGAACAAAATCATAAGAGAGTTGTTATTAAATAATTTCTAATAACCGTAGTATTATGCTATTATTATTATGTTTCATGCATAACAGTTACAGTCTTAAGCGTTTTAGTAATATCATAGTCACTTTAGGAATGAGACTTTTATTTTTTCTGAAAAAAAGTTTGTTACAAGAAGTTTTTTTTCTCTGTCGTGTAAAATTCTCTTTATACCTGACATTGACCTCCGGGTTTTTTATAAAGGTGACGACGGAGATGGCAGTGCGTCGGTGAGTGAGAATTGATTCCAGGAGCGACAACTAAAGAGGTAAATATTTCAGTTAGTGTAGTACATGTAATGTGCCGGGCAGTGTTCCTATTCCGCAGGCACGTGCCACCCGATGCCGACTTTCACATCTGCTGGTTTCTCCCTCTAGGTATTTTCCCCTTCGGGCCACCGCCCAAGCTCGGACAAGCTCTAAATTCTCTAACGATCTCCCCTCATGCGGAGAAGTGTTGTGCTTGGCTTCGTAAGAGTGGGTGGGGATAGGGGAGTGGACGAGGATGAGGAAGGAGATATGGCGCGCGGTCATGGCCCGATTGTTAGGGTACTGCTCCGGCGATCGAGTGGTATTAATCGAAGAAATCAAGGAATACATCTGATCAGAGCAGCCGGCCGCTAGAATTCGTAGTCGAATCACTGTGCGGAGAGAAACCTACATTACTCTTTTCCAATGCGCGCAGAAATTGAAAGAAAATTATGCAACTTCCGGCCATATGAGCGGTTTTTCTGAGTTAGAGCGAAGGCTTCCGCGGCTGGAGTCAGTATTTACTTGGCTGTCCGGGTGACGCCGCGTCCATGGCGAAGGTGCCGACGTTTCGGTCGCCATTCTGCGACCTTCCTCAGGCCGTAATGCATTACGCCCTGAGGAAGGTCGCAGAATGGCTACGTCGGCACCTTCGCCATGGACGCGGCGTCACCCGGACAGCCTAGCAAATACTTTTACGAGTTTGTTGGACAATCAGGACCTCCAAGAAAAAAATGAAACAGTTTCAATTTTGACTGAAAAATGCCAATATTTGGTTGTATGATGCCACCTATTCACATACTGCCCGTATCGACTGAATGCTCATACTCGTTGCATCAGAGCTTATAACACAGCTAACGTCTTGCGACAAAGTATAAACATCTGCCAGTATTCACATATGCTTCAGAACATTTTTGCTTCTCTAGAACATAATTTCCGAAATTTTTATAGCAGCGATCAGCGGTTTTGCAGCTGCAGCAGGACTCTAGTGAGTGTCAAAATCGAAGTCAAAAATCCGCCGAGGGGACTAGAAGATTAGAACCTGTCGGTAACAAAACTGTGGAAGAGAAGATGACCCTGAATGGTTGTGTTGCCGTTAAGCTCTGTTGTAACACCACTGGTTACTACTGCACTTTAGATCCAGCAAGCACTTCAACTACCACTTGAAAAGCACCAAGCATATGTATTTAAATATCGTAAAAACTAGCAATATTTTGAAAACCTTATACATACATAACATAATTGTAATATTGAGGAATAGATTGCGTGACAAAAAAATATCTGCTTCCAATACTCAAGGTGGAGGACAGAAATTCATCTTAAAACTAAAATATAAGTAAATAATATTCAAGTTTTAGAAGAAAGAGAACCTGGAAAGATTTGAAAACGTGAGGAATATATTTAATTCAGAAATAAATATCTATCTTTAATAATATTGTTGGAGAGTGTCGATAGTATTTTGTACTTTCACAATTTTTGAAATTCAAAATGTTGACAATATGATATAGGTATGCAGACATGACCTATATCATATTATTGAGAAAACATTAGAGTAATATCCAAGTTACAGTCAAAACAAACTCTTTTATAGAAAAAAGAAAAACAATTCAGGCGATTTTGAGAACATTCTAGTTATGTATTGTTTTAAATTATCACGTTTTCTCTCAAAATTACGCGATAACAAATCCTTTGAAAAATGTTAATTATTTAACGATATAAGTTTGAAACACATACTTCATTCAGAAAAAAACATCTGCAGTAATGTAGTTATTGGAATGGATTTAAAAAAATCTTTCCCAATAATGGAAATGTTAGACCTTTTCGAAAAATGCAATTGGAGCGATGGAGAAATATTCATTTTATAAAAAATTCTGTGAACAGTTGAAGCGCTAGGGTCAACACTACGTTTCGCAGCACCCAAAACATGAATTTCTGTCGAAAAATGGACATCGATTTTTGCAACATTACAACCATAACCAACTATCAAAACCACCACAGCTAAAGTAACAAAATCGTCCGTCAAAAAGTAATCACTATAACTAGAACAATCAAAAACATCTAAAATTACATCACCACAACCATTACAACCTCCAGAATCATAAGAACCATCATAATTTATTGACCACCAGAATCAGTGCAACCATCACAACCATTACCATAACATACAACCATACCATACGATATACCCATACAAACCATACCATAGAACCATACCATACAAACCATACCATACAACCATATCATACATATCATACCATGTAACCATACAACCATACCAACACAACCTACCACCACCGCCATCACCACAATAGGAACACACATCCTTCACATTGCCCATAACAACTCTACTAACTTCCACCGCCTACTGCATTTCACCCCACTGCCATCTCTACGATTGCCTCTGCCGTCGTGTCACTGGCGCCGCCTCCTCGCCACCCGCCGCGCCGCAATCGATGGCGTCGCGCCGCCGAGCGCCGAGCGCCTGAGCGCCGCGGCGCCGCGCCGCGCCGCGTCCGGCCCACACGCAGGGCCCCGCTCTCCCTCGCAGCCGCGCGCTATCTCTCTTTCTGTCGCCCGCTCTCTGCGATGCGCACGCGTTGTTCATTTGTACACCGTGAATGTGGAATTCATTTCATTCCGTATACGTGCAGATTACACGTTTTGGAATGAACATGTTCCGAATAACAAATAAAAATATTTTGTAAAAATTGTAACAAAATCCTATAATAATAATAATAATAATAATAATAATAATAATAATAATAATAATAATAATAATAATAATAACCGTCTGGCCCCGTGGCGCAGACGGTTGTGGCAGCCGTCATTTGCGCCGAGGAGGCTGCAGGTTCGAGCCCTACGTATTTGTGATGTCCCTCCACTCCTACTCCTCATTATATATCCTCATAATTCACACACAATGCGCAACAACCTTGTCGTAATGAGAGATACGTCTGAAAAGCTGATCCTGGAAAAATTACACACGCTAAGCGCGTGTAGCGTGGTCAGTAAAGTTTTATACGCCAATAATAATAATAATAATAATAATAATAATAATAATAATAATAATAATAATAATAATAATAATAATATCCCACCAGGATAACTGAGGTCCCTTGTGAGAGCCCTAACTACCAAAGTTTGAAGAGTAATGGATTCGAACCTTCGGAATAGCTGTGATTCATGTTTCGTAATCATTTTTTAATATCGCATAACTCCCCTCTGTGGCCAGTTAACGTGGATATAATCATGATTCACTCCATTTGAAGCAGTTTCCTTCTATGCGGGATATTCATTCACGAATACTCTCATTTGGTTGGGAATAGTATGCCCCCACCTAGCGTTAAAACGAAGTTTACTGTGCAAAGAGCACACAAACGCACCTTGTGTACAACGTTATATCGCTGTTTTGTTGCTCCCATACAATGTATATTGTTGACTCTTACGTCTAAAATATTATACTATACTTATTTTAGTTTCTTTAATTTAACTTAGGTTCTAGTTCTCTTGTTTTTTATCTTTCTGTTGAAATCGAAGAGGTGAATTCATTCTGGCATAATACCACCGTATTTAGTACAAAAAGTCATTGTTTACGCTCTGAAATGTTTTATTTATTTGTGTAAGTGTTCATCTGAATTAGTCCACTACTGTCCACCATGCTGATCTACAGAAAATTACAAACAAAATATCGTGCAAATGAATGAGAGTTATAGTTTTATACTAAAAATTGTCGACCTCTGCGTTTATGTGCACTGTGATGATCAAAACTATTGTTTGTACTTTCTGGAAACTAATTGCATTGTAAATTGGGATGAGATTCACATGTGCTAAACCTTTTGAAGTGAAATTGTGTTTTCGACAAAAGGTTGAGAATCAATGGCGTCCATGCAGAGTACTAATTACCATCACTTCCCCATCGGAAATTCTAATGAGGACCGCAGAACAAGATAGAAAACATTAACACTTATATTCAATATTTTAACTACTAGAATACGAGACAAAGACAAGTTTCAACAGTTTTGTTCTTTCTTTACTTGTGGGCTCTCTGATAATACAATATGCAGCATTCAATACAAATATAGTAATAAATAGATTTCAGTATGTTTACATAACACAAAACATTATTTTGTCAAACAAAATCAAATATGAATAATTTCGTAGGTTATAAAGAGATAATTGATTATAATATAATATTTAATACCTCGATATGGATATTTTAAAAGTATTCATGATCAAAATGACTCTTCATTCTACCAAAGAATTAAACTAAAAAAATACCAATATGTGATCTTTTGTAATAGCAATTCTGTAGTCATCATGAAAAATATGCAAAAAATACCAACTTTCCAGGGGAAGAGTTTAATATTATTTAGTGGCTCCAAAATTGAAATTGTACTGACAGTTACTTTTCATAAATAGAAAACATCTACTTCATAAAAGAACAATTTATAAAATAATTCAAGAACTTTTAACTTATCAACTTTTTCTCGACAGCTACAGAATTCAAATATAATTATTGTGAATTCCAAATCAGTTGCGTTCTTTAGTAATTTACTTATGAGAACGGTCAGCGAGACTGAATCACTAAACTGTCGTTCTGAACATGCTGAGCTCTTCATCACCTGGGTTGACTCACTTTTGCGTAGCAATAAAATAACGTGATCGCCTGTGGTAATTTCGACGCTGTAATGACTGCAGGCAACCCGCCGCACACGTCTGTTTGACGGGATAGGCATCGGTCGATCTTTTCCCTGGCAAGATGCCGCGGCAGTGTTCACACAGCGACAATCGATTATGCCCACAACGTAATGGCGAAATGTTCAACACATCTGCTTTTATAAACGTACCATAAATGAATGTAAATTCCTTTACCATGTTTGATATAAAAAAAGAAGAAATTAACAAGACCAGCGCAAAATACTTACGACTACATAACCATCAAAATATTCTTGCCATTAACTTGCTAGACAATAGTGACACCACCAGACGACTTAAACGATATCATACTTTAGACCTGACATATCGACTATAAATTGTTGTTAATCTCGAAAAAATGTAATATTAGGAGTACGGTCAATGGACCGTACTCCTATGATGTTATTCAAATTGTAATTTTGTTTCTACCGAAACAAATTGCAAAATAAAATATTATTATAAAAACTGTTTGCTATAACTCTTGTCGTGTTCAGGTACTATCGTTTTCAAAATAATTCTAATAACAATATACCCTCTAGGAACAATACGGGATCCAGAGGACCTAGTCTGCGATGGGATAATGCTTACAAATGTACTTTTCGAACTCGAATATTGAAATAAAACGTTCTAATATAGTTGTTTAATTTAACAAAACTTTTCAAAATATGTTTAACTGGATTTTAAAACATTTTTCTTTTATTACAGACCACGCACACAGTTTATCTTGGTAGGTTCATTACAGAAAGACCTTGAATCATTGATGGGTAGGTTCATTACAGAAAGACCTTGAATCATTGATGGGTAGGTTCATTACAGAATGAAAAATTGAATCAATAAAATGATATTTGCTAGAAACTAGTGATTTTTTCCCATTATCCTTCCGTTTTTCATGATCTTTCTCCTAATTTTACAGTCAAGAATAGGAAGGACTCGTTAGTGAACATTCTGCGAACATGTAAGATCTGAAGATGGATCCCTATTATAATTATTTCCCTGGCAGAGCTCGTATCAATTTGGAGCTACATTAATTTAGAATAAAGTTCATTTTAATCGTTACTTGTGATGTGAGAATAATGACGGAAAGAAAGTGACTGAACTGTATCAAACAGCAAATTGGACTGAACGGTAGGTAAGTAAAGCTGTTACCTCTAAAAAACAAACTATAATTAAAGATGGATGTAAGATATGATTAATAATAAAGTCGGTGACATCACTATCGTAATCGAAATGCAATCTTGCCACTTTTGTCACTTTAACTGTGACGATGGTATAAGAATCTTCATCAAAATGTAGAGTCTTCCGTTGTTAGCAAAGGCAACAGTATTTAAACCTTAAGTTTCTTTCACTTTCTATTTTAAATACTTCAATGTTTTCAGTATACATTTATTTTGATTTTGTTAAAAATAATAAATTTTAAAAAGCTCTGTTCCAGAGCTTGCTTTTTACAACAATTAATAAAGTATAAACATTGTTCCAGAGCTTTCGGAATTGACATAGTCAAAACTAACTTGCGGCTTCAATGTTGATAAGCGTGTCTTTGTTTCGGAAGTGTAGTTTAAGATATATTGATTCTACAAAGCTTTGGAAATTAAAACTTAAGAAATTAAAAATGGAAAAAATTAAATTAGTGGATATATTCTTCAAACAGGTGAAGTAACTATTGTATTTTCATGAATCTAAATTTCTCCTTCAATATGTTTGATAATGAGACTGTTAATGTTTTGCAATATTTTAAAGTTGAGTATGTATTCCATTTTTTAGAAATATTTATTTTTGTGCCTTCTGTTTGATATTTATTCAAATAAGTTACCCTCATTTCTCGTTCTTGCAACAGTAGGTGTCGGCTGGCTGACCCGTCTGCAGTCACATAGCCTCCATAAAGTATTCTGTAACAAAATCTCTGTCAACTGCTTTGTCGGGTGTAGCGCGCCTTTCAAAGAAAATGAGGTCTTCTGGTGCTCTGTCCATTCCCGAGTGAGCACAACGCGTGGATTCTCTCTCTCTCTCTCTCTCTCTCTCTCTCTGTGAAGGCCTCCCTTTCTCTCCCCACCTCTCTCTCTCTCTCTCTCTCTCTCTCTCTCTCTCTCTCTCTCTCTCTCTCTCTCTCGCTCGCTCGTCCTCTAGCGTCGTGTGCTCCAGAAAACGCCTACGCGAACCCGCGTTGTCACGAACTGCGCTGACGCGAGCGTCAACACAATTTTTCAGGAGCCACTTTCCAGGTGTCACATAACATTCCTATTATATTCCCTCCTTTGTAGAAAGGAAGCCTTTGTATTAGCAGTTTCAAATTCCTTCCATTCTAATATTTAATTAATGCAGGATTCTGAGAGCCATTCACGAATGTTCTCCGTTATGTTTTCGGCAAAATGTCCTTCACAGCATCAGAAAACCAAAATAACTCACCAACACGACCTCTTCAATTTCTCGTGCATTAAATAAAAGGCGATTGTGAATTATTTTTCATGCGGACGTTGCCATACCGAGCAGACCGCCACCGCCACGGTCGCCACCAATGACAGTCGAGTACTTGGAGAATACCAATGGGAAGGGGAGGTGTACCGCTTACCCCATAATCAATTGCAAATATAATTAAAGAAATTTTGAAAGGAACAAGTTCATCCTTCACAATGTTACTCCAATCGCATGGCATCTGCATCGCCAGACACTAAAATACGATTGATCAAATTTTTCGGCAACCCTGGGTTTAAGAGAACGCGGGAGGTTCCACGGAGCATAGCGACGGTTTTTTTAAATTATTTTATGAACATACAATACGGGTGGAATTGATTGAGTTAGTGATTTCGGGTTCGCCAATGACTAAGGTAATTAATCTCGTTAGTGCAGTGTATGTGGTTTCCTATTGATGTGGTGGTGATCTTACTCCGCACGATGGCCAGATACGACACAGGCCTACCGTCCGCTAGCGAGGTTTTCCCCAACCAGCTGTCTCCCATTAGCAGGGCACCGCCATACCGGGAACAAGATCGAAGCTCCGGATTGATATGTAGGCATTTATGAATAGTGAAGTGTATGTATATGTAGGGGGTGAGGATATGACAAGGAAGGGGGAAGGAAAGATCGCGCGCGGATCGTGGACCGTTTGTTAGGGTACTGCTCCGGTATCCGCCTGGTTTTGATCGTAGAAACGCTCTGAGAGCAGCTGGACGCTAGAATTCTCCTGCAGAGAGCGACTGAACTCGACCTAGCTATCTAGCTAGTGTTGAAATTCCTTTTTAATTTTTTTGTATTGCGAATACAATAGTAGCATACCCCCGACTCTACTCCTACCACTACTAGCAAAATGCGAGCTCAAAAAACATGCGCACCGCAGTGAGTATACATTTATGCCCAGACAAGGGGTCATCTCAGAAATTACTCAATGGACCAGGGAAATTGGACAAAAACCTGATCGCGATGGAGGATGATTCGGATGATATTGTACGTGTTGGTATGAAACCACAACCACTTTGTGACACCACACGCACGCCGTACACAGGACTGATCCCCACACATTCATCTGCGAATTCTCGTATGTAAATTCTTGACCCGACTTCCAACGACAGTCCTACGTATCCACGAAAAATATTAAATTTTGTAGTTAATAAAAGTTATTGGGGTCCCACACCCAGATGGATCCCTAAGTAAGATTAGTCTGGTTCGGATTTAATTCACCAGTAGGTGCTCAGTCGTGCAGCAATAAGGTTTTCTTTCGCCACAACTGCTACGGGCATTATTCCCATGAGTATAGTCGATGTTAACTGGGGGAAGGGGTGTTTTTTCCGCGCTATCTCGTATCACCCAGCGGCGCCCAACACAACTGCTTCTGTGTTCCCTCTCCAGGGATCTCCCTTACAAGGGCACCGTCCCCATCCGGAATATATTATAAGCTTCCGTCTGGTGTACCGACGTGTATGGTAGAGTATGGTATAGTGGTTGTAGGTGTAAGTGAAACTGTGAGTGTGTGTAAGGGAAATGCAGGCGATAAGGACGCGGAAGAGACCAACGCGCGCGATCCGTGCCCCATTTGTTATGGTACTGCCTCGTTATTCGCCTGTTTTGATCCGAAGAAATACGGAAAACGTTTGATCAGAGCAGAGGCGAGCAGGCAGTAAAAAAATTTTTAAAAAAGAGCAGATAGAATCCACTAGAATTCTCCAAACAGCGGCTGCAAGCAGCTTGTTTTCAAAATACGTCACGGGCGAGACTCGAATTCTAGGACCTGCTGGTTAGAGACGCTGGAGCTACCACTGTTGTCAACAGCCACCTTACTCGGTAAATACTATCGAAAGCACGAGGTTTTATCAGACGTGACATGGCTGAGCTGGTGGAACACTCGATATCAATTATTATATTCCGAAGTCACAATTATTGGCACAACAAAAACATCTCACTGAGTCACATCAAACCCGAACGACATTTGCACATCTCTAGTTTTTGTTTGAATCGTAGCACATTTGTTCGAGTCATTTTAATAACACCAAAAATAAAAAGCTGGACAGCTTTTTATTTTTGGTGTTATTAAAATGACTGCAGGAAATTTCTGTCATTTCTGAAGAAAAACGATCAATGTCGTTCACATGTTAACTGACTTTGTGACGTAGACAGCTAGACAACACCGTTTCCTGACATAGAAATAGTCTTTTACGAATCTACATCACGATATACGTCGCATTTTTTAGTGTCGGCTTACATTATGTCATTATGATACCTCCTGCCTTGTTAAATGAATCGTTTTGATAGTGGTAAGCACATTTCTGAGGCCACGAACCCCGTTCAGAAGGAAGTTTGAGAATTAATTAAAAATATCCATTTTATAAGGCTGGGGCTGCTACAATGACCTAATACCATCGGACTCTTAAAAAAACGACGCATACGTATAGTTCGAGAAGGGGATATTATTTTCTTATTTCTCCCGCCATTATATTAAAAATGTAAAGAACTCTACCTTTTCATTTTCACATAATCATATTTTTAATAAAAATACCGTCGATATTAGAGCATATGGTGATGATCGCTCACAGCTCTAGGCCAAAATCATACAGCCGTAATTCTAATAGTAAACTGTTATTAAAATATTATTTAAGCAGGAAAAATCACCATATGAATGAAAAGCGAACTTGTCCAAAGTGGTCGACATTTATGTTATTTTATCGCTATGATAATTTTAATTTCAATTCTTTTTAAATTTCAAATATAGTAAGGGAAGACTAAAAATTTTATTTCTCAAAATAACTGTTACTTTCAAAAACAATATTTTTTTCAATGGCCATATCACAATAATGTTCCACGAAATTAAATACTGTTTGTTACATTTGCAAAATCGCATATTAAAGCACACGCATCACGACGCATTTAAATGTTTAAAAGGTCTTCATGAACGCCCACTAGATTTTATAAACCTACACAATAAAACATTCAACAATACCGTTTTTATGCCAAGCTGACTGCAATAAAAATATCTCGAAATTCGCATTTTTCAGGTTTCAAACCATCCCTACTATCCATACTCCTTTTTTATATTCTGAATGAAAAATACGTCGGATATGTTCCATTTTCAATTTAATCACCTTTTTTGTTCAGAAATACATTTACCAATCTGCAAACCTGCAATACGGAAGTGTATACTGAATATTTATTTGTTTCTGCGTCTATTACTTTGATCATTAGTTCCGAGTGTAATACATTTCACACGGTGGTGCCTCAGCTATTGCATCCCGAGGGAATGCATATTTACATTGCAATACGATTCATTATAAATGCGAAATGACCACATCGATTTAATGGCAAATATAAAGCAAAAATTAGTTCGTTGGAATTTTTTTAACATTAATTGAGTGTCTTTGGCAAAAACTTGACTTTCTTCTAACTCGTTAAAACTCAATTGCATTAAAACATTTTTCTATCTTGAGAGAAACCATAATATATTAATAATAAAGCAAAAATAAGTAATATGTTTAAGCGTAATAAAATTGTGTGAAACATGTTTTGGAACAGTCACCTACTTCCGATAAAGTTACGCCAAATGCCAATTCCAAACAAAAATATTGTATCGAAATCCTACTCCTGCATCTTAGCAAGGGAGGAAAAAACTTCTGGAGATTTTCCAGACGAAGGGTCACCAGAATACTGCTTCACTCTCAAAGGGGAAACTACTGAAAGATATATAGCAGCTGTTCTCTGAGGATCTCTTGAACTACTTGCGGAAAACGGGACTGCAAATTGTTCTCCTAGAATTAAAAAAAGAGTCTATTTCTCATATCTCTTACTGCACTGCAACACTGAAATCCCTTATCTTACGTCTAGTTTCCCATTGCTCCACTAAATCCAGTCTTCCAAGTCTAATGCCCCCATTGACCAGCCTTAATCCCATGTTTTATGTCTCATAAACATGACCATTGACCCACACTAATCCCGTTCCTAGTTCAAGCCCAATTTCTTTACGGAAATCTCATGCACCATGTCTAGTGTTCCATTCTCGTCTGTGAATCTGTTTTATATTATCCTCGGTTATATTCTCTGCTCTCCATAACCGTCTTTTATTTTTGCCACACGATGTACTGTATTACAAGCCCCTTGCCTCAGACTCATATCGGGTAAACTGCTTTTCATGCGTCCCATCAGATAACTTTTATCTTCTCTGTTGCGTTCCGGCAGGATACAATTGTAGACGAGAAACTGGTCAAATAAACATGACTATTGATCTATCTCGCTGTCCACTAGCACGGAGCTCTGACACATAGGTTACCCCCATCAGGTGACTGCTCTTTGTTGGGCGTTTTAATACATCAGTGCTCGACGGTAGAACTTGACTTGTGAATCACCTTTCAAATGAAACGAATAGTAATGCTGTAAGACACCCCGTGACACGAAGTCACCGTATTGCGGGAAGCCGTATGTCACGAGAATTTGAAAGTGTCTGGTAATTTAAGCATTTATTGGTACTAATGTGTATTGAGTATATGATTATATTCAAATCACGTAGCAGAAATGTTGCATATTCTCATATGAGAAACACGATAAGTGTCTAAAGCTTATAACTATGTTATCCGTAAAATTTCCAGTATGCAAGAGATTGAGGTGATTGTGAGGTGCTGGTGAGTCGGCAGGTGGTCGTGGTGTTAGTGAGACTGAATAAAGTTGCTAGTGAATTATTAATCGGTTGCAGAAAATATGCAACTTATCTCCCAAGTTTGTCAACTTCAACGATTCATTACATTAATTAAGAAGGATGTCGCATTTAATTAGTTTTCAGAATTGTCGCGAAAGGATCTACTGCTCGTTACCCAAAGCCCATTTATCAGTCCTGGCATCTAGCAGTTTCACGTTTGTAATTTATGCTTCACAGTAGTTAAAAGTAATTTCGAAAAAACTCATTAAATATTAAAAAGATGAGTTTTTTAGTTAGTTTTCCCTACATATATGAAAATAGAACTCGTAAATATTGCTTTTATTTATACGGGCAGCCCATGATGTGGGAAAACCGCTCGCCGTCCACCTACTGGTTTCACGTTTTATATCCACGTAGAGTTTCTGCTGGCCAACTGGTTTTGTTGCACGTTTCTTCATAAAACACCCGATTTCCCTGCATCTCATTCTGCATTTGCTCTATTTCATTAAGACAGCCTCATTTGGGTGCCAGTGAACATTTCGAATTAAAATATGGTCAATATGGATTGACGGGACATCATTATGAGGATTTTATAATAGGTTATATGAAAAGAAGAATTAAGAATAAGTATTTTCTACTTAAAATGCTGTGAAATATCCTATGTTCCATGGAACCGATTAATAATATTTCAATCACTTCAAAACGTTTGGTGCCCTCGGAATGAGGGTTCAGTTCGACCCACGGCCAAGACAATGGGATCGGGGACGAGATGGGGAAGCAAGGCTGATGTACAGAGATTTGATTTCTTGTGTCTTTGCTAGCAAAGTGCCCACTCAGCACGAGGACTGCTACCTGCCATTTCTGCCTTCTGACTCAGAAAAAATTCCTATAGAAATATAGCCATATTCAATTGATCTTTACTTTCTGTTTTTCTTTAATTGGTCTTTAACAGCATCCTCTTTGCCTCCCCTCGCCCACCACCTCTGCTGCCCGCACCCTACTTCTAACACACCGTGTCTTCCTTTGGACCGCTACATAATGTAACCGAAACGCTTCTTCCCCCTTCAAGTGTTAGGCAATACATTTTATGAATTGAGAGTTCGCAGGGAAATGGAAGCTTTGAAAATTAATACAGATTATTGAGTTGTTGAATATCACGTGCATTGTACTTCGTAATACATTGGACATCACATAAATAGAGTATACAACCTATGATTACTGTGTCAATGTTGATTCTCAGACTATTTGCATAGTACAATAACAACAACAACAACAACAGTTCCCAGGTGCAGGTAGCGAGAGGAAGGCTAACAGACGCAGCGATTGCTCGATTCCTGGAAGAAGCAGCACTACTAATTGAAGCACAAAGCGCCTATCGCTTGCCACCGCGCATAAGCGGAAATGGCACGTGCGAAATCGATACTCCAATGACCTGCGTATTCAAACAGTACGTGGAAACGGACGGGTTTGTGAATGTAGCATGTTATATACAGATGAGTTAAGAGGGTGTAAGAACACAAATGCACATAGAGGATCGACGGTTTGAAGCTGTAAAATTGAATGAGAAAACTCAATACTTCGAGCTTGAGAATCAATTGCAGAATTAATTCAACCTAACCGTAGAGCTTCGATTTGCAAATAAATAAGAATTTTCAGATACCAATTAAATATTTTCACTTACAAATGAAATAGACACACTTCTCACATATTGTATTTATAATTCTATCATTTCCTCCTTCGTTAGTTAAAATAATACTATTTAGTGTTGCTGATAAGACAAAAAAATACAGTCATGCGCGAACGTAATTTGTTGTATTGTGCCTTTGAACTCTTCAAAGATAATTGTACCCAAACGTTTCATTTTGTTACTTGTTATTAATTATATTTGTTTAACATCGTACAAATAAATAAAAATATCTTTGTTGGTGGCGAGGCTCAGGCTATTTAACCTGTTCTTCCACCTGGCCACTTTCAAACACCTTTTTTACAAGAGTGCCTGATAAATAGGTAATTCAATAAGAAATAAGTACGCAATTTGGATGAAGGGTTTCTCACATAGAATACAGGAGTGAAAGCGAGGGAGGAAGGAGCTTCTGCAAAAGGAAGTGCTCTAACATCATTTGTGTGATTAATACACTCCTAAATTTATATTAATAAATTTAAAATTAATTACAAATATATGTGGTTAAACACTACAAGATTTACTAAAATTTAGAGAAATTATCCTTTTCCTACTCAGCAATGTAAGTACAGAAGTGGATTGGAAATAACTTGTTTAAACCATTGAAACAAGTCAGTCAGTCGCTCGCAGGTAGTCGCCGCGTGCGGATGTCTTTCGAGGAGCTCCGCGAAGTGAAAGGTAATGGGCGTGGATCTTGCTGTGTACCGAGCGCGCGTTGGGGCATGGGCTGCGCGTGCCCGTCCCAGCCGGGTGGCTTCGGCGCAAGGGGCGTTCTCGGGCTTGCGGGAAGGAGGCGGCGTGGCTCTACTTTGTGCAGCTGTTTTGGCCACTCTCCTTGTGATAGGAGGAGTGGAGCAAAATCCTGGTCCCGGTGTACAGGAGGTAGTGGCGACGTGCTCCAAATGTGATAGGAACGAGCGAAGAATTAGAAGACTGGAAGCGGATTTGGCACAGGCCCACAGTCATATTGGAGAACTGACGTTAAGAATCAGGGACTTAGAAGACGTCAGCAAAGGAAAGGAGGAGCAAAGTGTTCGCGTCCCACAAGAAAAAGAGAAGAGGAACGAGCAGCCAAATAGGAGCGAGTCTCTTCAGCCATGTGCGCCATATAGTAAGGTGAAGGTGCTAGGAGACTCGATGCTGCGGCACAGTGGTGGCGTATTGAAAAAAAAGGTGCCGACGTGTCTTTCTTTCCCGGAGTAGATATTGCGCAAATGACTTCGGTTGTGAATAAATCCGAACCGAATGAACAGGCAGAAGTGGTTCTAGTTCATGTAGGAACCAATACGCGGAAACGGCAACCTGTTTACGACACAATTAAACAATATGTCGAACTAGGGCATGCCATCCGAGCTAAATTTAAAAATGCAAGGGTCATTGTTTCCGGAGTTATGCGCCGTAATGATGTCCACATTAGTAGAACGCGGGACGTGAATTGTGGATTATTATGGGCTTGTGAGAAATTTGATGGCCTGTTCGTTGATCCCAATCACTGGCTCGGGCACGAAGACCTAGGACGGGACGGCCTTCATCTCAACTTCCGAGGTGCATGGAAGCTGGGATGTCTTCACGACCATTAATACGGTCGTATTTACTTGGAAAGTGACGACTGGAGGAAGAGGCAATGATGTCGCCAAGGGCAGTGATGGTTGCTAAAAATGGAGCGATGCGTTTGGTGACTGATGCGGGGGAGGTGACGGAGGCGACACATCGGACTGCTGCGGGGGAGATGACGGAGGCGACTCATCTGACTGTTGCGGGGGAGGTGACGGAGGCGACGCATCTGACTGCTGCGGGGGAGGTGACGGAGACAACGCGTGTGACTGCAGCGGGGGAGGAGATGGCCGTGACCGCGGCACAGGAATCTAGGATGGATGCACGGGTCCCGAACACTGACATTCAGGTGAGGAGAGGCTTCGCTAGATTGTTGCAGGTGAACTGTCGTAGTATCATGAATAAGGAATCCGAATTTTGGAATTTAATTGAAGCATGTGATCCTGATGTCATAATAGGAACAGAGTCTTGGCTTTCGGACGCGGTAGCAAACCCGGAAATTTTTCGTTCTGACTACATTACGTTTAGGAGAGATCGCGAAACTAGAGGAGGTGGTGTATTTATATGCGTGAAAAATACATTTAATATCAGATCAAATTGGGTTGATAAAGAATTTGAAATGACGGGTGTAGAAATTTTCTGTTCAGGAAGTATCTTAGAAATTATTGCTTGCTATCGTCCACCGGGCAACAGCTATGAAATTTTAGGCGCTCTCTACGAGAGAACAAAAAATATAAATAACCGGCATGTAGTTATTGCTGGAGACTTAAATCTCCCAGACGCAAATTGGAAGGGGATTGTTTGCGAAGGGAAAGTCCAACAACTAGTCAACCGACTTGTCTGGGACAGCGGATTAGAGCAGGTAGTAGACAGGCCGACACGGCAGGATGCGATTCTGGATATCTGCCTAATTAGACCGAAATATTTATTCTTGTCGTGCGACGTTTTAGAAGGCATAAGTGACCATAAAGCCGTTTTAGTCGATTTACAGTTAAATATTTCAAAGAAAAGTATTACCACCGGTATTCTAGTGAAGGAATACAAGAAAGCGAATGTACAAGGGTTTCAAAATTACTTAAGAGAACGATATGGCGATTTTCTTAGAATAGGAGGAGGAATCGATGAAATATGGGGAGAGTTTAAAAATATTTTAGTAAATGCTGAGCAGGCTTTTGTACCCAGTAAATTGTTAAAAAGTAACAGCGATCCGGAATATTATAATGCAAAGATTAGGCGATTGAAAAGAAAAACCAGAGAAGCATTTAACAACAGACACCGTAGTGAAAATCATATGACCTTATATCGAAATTATACAAAAGTATTAGGGAAGGAAAAGAAAATGGCAGAGGAACGTCATTTAAAACATATTCTTGATGCGGAGGGCAGTAATAATTGGTCGGTATTTTTTAAATACGTTCGTAGAAGGAAAGGAAGTAAAGACGAGATTCCAGTTGTTCGTGTTAATAATTCGCCAATAACGGACCACAGGGAAAAAGCGCAGGCTTTTAACGCATATTTCAGCTCGGTTTTCAAGCAGAAATCTAACAGTATTCAGATACCAACGCTGGTAGATAGATGTAGTTTCCATATTGATGTAAATACTTTGCGGCAAAGAATAAAATTAATGAAGAGAGGAAAATCACAAGGTCCTTATGGTATTTCCACGGACATCATTAAATTAGGCGGAGAGGCAATTCTACCTTATTTAATTAGGTTATTTAATGTAACAATAAATAACGCTTGCGTACCGAAAGATTGGAAGCTGGCTCTCGTAGTACCAATTTTTAAAAGTGGCGACAAGACAATAATTAGTAACTATAGGCCGGTAAGCCTTACATCAGTCGTATGCAAACTTATGGATCATCTAATTTCAAGCTATATCAGGAAAGAATGGGAGGGCAGGGAGTGGCTTTATCAGGGTCAGCACGGTTTCAGAAATGGTTTCTCATGCGAAAGTCAGCTAGTCTCACTTCTACAGGACCTATCCGATGTAGTTGATGAAGGGAAAAGGGTCGACGCGATAGTAATAGATTTTTCCAAAGCTTTTGATGTTGTTCCACACGATCGTCTTATAAAGAAATTAATAGATTCGGGTATAGACACTAGAGGCGTGGATAAACGAACTACTCCGAAACAGGAAGCAGAAAGTTCGAATCGGTAGTTACTTATCAACCTCGAGAAGCGTCACGTCAGGAATTCCACAAGGAAGTGTAATCGGACCACTCATGTTTCTGGCCTTCGTGAATGAATTACCGACTAATTTAGCTTCAAATGTACGACTCTTTGCAGATGACTGCGTAATCTATAGGATTATCAACTCGGAGAAAGACGAGGATATTTTGCAGCGAGACTTAGACAAATTACATATCTGGGCAGAAACAAACGGCATGTAAATAAACAGTTCAAAGAGCAAGTCCATCACGTTTGGTAGGGGTCGAAGTTATAATGAATTTGTGTACAATCTGAACAATAATGTTATACCTCGTGTCACGTCTTGCAAATACTTAGGAATACAGCTAGACAGTAAATTGAGCTGGGAAAATCAAGTCAATTTCGTTGTAGGGAAAGCCTGGAAATCTTTACATTTTGTTATGCGGATACTGAAAAAGAGTACAGCGCGGTATGAGAGATGGCGCGGTATGAGAGATGGCGCAAAGAGTATGGCGCGGTATGTTGGGACCCATATAGAATTTTGCAACAAAGAAATCTAGAAAAAGTCCAGCGTAGAGCATCAAAATTTACGTTCAGGGATATCAAGAATAAAGGGGTATGGGAGTCACTCGAAAGGAGAAGATTAAAGTCACGTCTCTATGCAATGTATAAAGCGTACACAGGCCTTCGAGCGTGGAAAGAAATTCAAAGTCGATTAGGGAAACCTACATATTTCGGCAGAGCGGATCACATGCACAAAATTCAGACAAGAATTCAGAAAACGGACGTTGGGATATATTCATTCGCGAATCGCACTATTAGGGACTGGAACAGTTTGCCTGTGACAATCTTCGATCCCTTTCCTCAAAGCCTGAGCAAATTTAAAAATAAATTAGTTTCTTGAATGTGGATATGTTATAAATATATTTAATAAAATTCAGTGCAATTACCTATGTCTTCTTTGTAATTAAGTATTATTATTATTAATGTTATTATCATTATTATCATTATCATTATAATTATTATTATTATTATTACTATTATTATGTGCAGTGCAGTGGCGTGAAGTGCAGTGACGTTGTGCAACTGAGAGAAACGCGTGAGTAAGAAAGACATTACAGCTCGCTGTATCGCAGTGCAGTGAAATGTGGTGAAGTGAAGTATGGTGAAGTGGAGTTTTATGAAAGATTGCACGGTGAAATGTTCATGAGATTTGTAACGTTTGTAGAGTTTGTATAGTTGTTAAGTTCTGTAATGTTAAGTTAGTGTATTCTGCCACCAAGTTCTCACACTTAATTGCAGAATTATTAATAAATCTAATCTAATCTAATCTAAAAAAATGCTAGTAAATACTACTAATTGTTTCAGAGAGGTTTTGAAGAAGATAAGATTACAAAGTGAAGTGAAATTGAGTGCAATGTGATTAAAATATCGTGTATTTATTAGTTTAAAATATCTGTGCAAGATAGACATAAAATATATAGTTAATGCTATTTATTCCTTTATTGTTATAATTGTTATATTATTATTGTCTTAAAATAATTTAAAGTTACATTGTATTATAATCTCCTAATTGTAATATGAAAATTGTAGTGTTCTGCCAGCAGGTTGCATAAACCTACCTGCAGGAATAATAAATATCTATATAAGCGTATTTTTGAATTACCCCTAAAAACTAGAAAAAGAGAGAATCTCGTCAGCATACAAGGGAAAACACATCAAGTCGAGAGTTCAAGTCACGAGAGTAATGGAAAACATTGTAAAGGTAAATGATTTGACTTGTATTTCGTTATATAATAATAATAATAATAATAATAATAATAATAATAATAATAATAATAATAATAATATGAAAAATCGAATCCGTGGTAAAAGAAAGTAAATTTTTTCTACGACTTGCTGGCAGTTCGTTTGTCTGCAAGAGTTTTGCAAGAACATTGAACATTTTTAAATGCATGACTGTTGTTGAGATTGTTACACGATTTTTTGTATCACATACATAATTACTTGGACCTATGCTTGCTGAATTTTGAAATTTTCAATCATCGTTGCATACCTCTCAATTTTATCTTTATAATTTCATTATTCCTTCCCCACAATTTTATTTATACTTCGAAATTTCTTGCCTATCTCGAAAAGCAATTGCTCTGAGTGTTCCAGTGTCCGCAGATTATATGGGAGAGACCAAAAACTCGTATTTCTCGTTTACCTTGAGGCTGACCTTTGACGTAACTCGTCTAACGATCGTCGTGCTGGAATAATCGCGTGGGAAGATGTCACAATCGCGCGCTTAAACAACACTCGCCATGCCACCCTATCACAACGCTTTCGGATTATGATGTTACATCGTTTCACGCCTCGTTTGTATTCCGAATCACAACACCGCTATTTATAACAAATCGTTTACTGTCACTGCCATCCGTTCTCGAAACAATCTTCCCACCACTAAAGAATATCCTTTTCTACAAGATTTTAAATACAGTGTTGGTGAGCTGGATATAAATATATTTGAGAAAGTGTATTGTAAGATTTAATACTACTTTTAAGAAAGCAAACTGCACAAGATTCTTTTTTGATCTCCTATGGAGAAACAAACTACAAAACAACAACTGCACCAACAAAACTACAAACTGCAAAAAACAACAACAAACAGATAATTGATGGAAGAAAAGGCATTTTCAGTTCCAACACCTACAGAGATATTCTAGACATTATAGAACTGGTTCCTGGAATATATTAAAGTCATGGAATATGTACATAATTAATTTCGAGTGCATACGTCAAAATAATAAAATAAAATTTTGGCTGAAAATCCTATGTATGGTGATGATTATACGTATGTCAATAATACACAATGTATAAGAAAATGAGATTACCCTGACAACAAAAATGTAAACGGATAATAGAAGGTAAAGTACAGGCGCCTGAAAGAGGACCGCCCGGGTTAGCGTCCGTCTCCTCCTACAACTTCCTTCTCCCAGGCCTCTCGCGTATCTCATCGCCGGCCTCACCCTTCCGAGTTTCGGTCTGCCTCTTCGATGTCCACCCTTTCCTTCACCCGCCCCTTCATTTCCTGCGTTCTGGCTCCTACCTCCGGTTTGCCCTCCGGCTTCAACGCCGGCCCCGCCTCGTGCCGCCCGCCACCACTCACCCGCCCCTCGAGCCAATCGCCCCAGTCTCACTCCCTTCATCTTCACCCCACTCCAGATCCCGCGTCCTCCCCCTGTACTTCGCGACTGCCTCCCTCCCCCGTTGTACGCCCACAGCGACCCCCCTCCCCCCGACCGCAACCCCGCCTCCGCGTCCCCGCGTCGCCGCGTGTACGCCTCCGTCGCGCGAGCAAACAAACAGCGGCCGCGGCCTGTTAGAGCCCAAACATTTACGCGCCGCTCGAGGGGCGAGTCGCTACAAGGCTCCCACGCGCTGCCCCGGCGCAGCCCGCGACGCTCCGGGAGGCCGCAGCGAAGCGGACAGCGGACCGGCGGCTCCAGACGGGCTTCAAATCCCTATCGTGTCAAATTTCGGGCATTCGAACGCATGGCTATTTAAAAAAATCATTTGATAACACAGGTTTTTCAAAATGTGGTCGTTTGAAGACAACTGTTTCGAAACTTCATCTCTTAAAGAAAAATACACGGCCATTTTTATAAAAACACGGTCATTTAACAACGACCCCGCCATTTAACGACTCAGTCATTATACGAAGACCCCACCATTTTACAAAGGCCCCTTTTTAAAAGAAGCCTCCTTTTAAAAAATGCCCATTTAAAAAAAGGCTCATTTTAAAAAAGACCCTTATTTTAAAAAAGGCACTATTTTAAAAAAGGCCCATTATTTTAAAAAACGCCCATTATTTTGAAAAGGTCCCTTATTATGAAAAGGTCTCTTACTTTGAAAAAGTTCCTTATTTTAAAAAGGCTCTATTTGAAAAATGAAGGCCGTATTTGAAAAATCTATTTTATAAAGATTCCGTCATTCAAAAAGGAATAGTTATAAAACATGTCATTGAAAATACTCTGTCATTTGATAAATCTGTTTCTTAAAATCCCATCGTTCAAAAAGCACTTAGTGTTTAAAATCACTTAGTTATTAAACCATAAGCCCTGCCATTAAAAATATTTAAAGTTGATTCAAAAACCTGTCAACAAACCGGGATAGCGGTATGATTCCTCGGAGCTCCCCTGTTTCCCATATACCTGATTCTCTCCTAAATTAATTTGCATGCTAAATATCTTTTCACATTCGTTTACCTCCAAGCTAATGACTACTGAGGAGATCTGAGAAACGGCGCGTCGAGATTTTAACTCCAGAATATGGCCATTGAGTCGTCTCCTCCGCCGCCATTCGATGAATACAAAAAACAAATAATTATTTTCTTTCTTGGAATTCCTTGCTTCAGGCTATTCCGATTCCTGTTCCACTGCCTCTTCCGTTTTCATCTTTGCACAACGTACGGCTTCAACACACAACAACCTCGATCTCTTTCGAAAGAAGCAAACTGCTTGAGCTTACAAGCTCCATCGCTCACATGATGAGATATGAGAAAAAATGAGCCCGAAGAACAAAACATCCAAATACATCCTAAAATACTTGATTAAGTTCTTTCGAATGCATTGGTTTCAAATCTAATTTCAAACTAAAGTATTATCATATGCTTCAATATTAACGTATGCTTATTTGTATCTTTGGATTTCCTTCCTAAATATAACGCCAACAATACGATACTGTTTAAATATTTATTTTGTACCAAAAAAGTACTCGCATGCAGTGGCCGGAAGGCAAAACACTATGAAGATCAATTTGATAAAATCGTGTTTGAATTGAATATATACGTATTTCTACAAATAAATAAGTCCTGCGAAGGGGAACATACAAAGTTCTGCGAGTTTCAGTTTTTCATGTGTTCTGTCCACTTTCACCCTTAGTAAAGTGGAAGGCAAAGGCAAATCATCATTGTGGTCCCATGATGACAAAAGTGTACGCTGCCTCTAAAAAACCTGCATTTGGTTACTCGGGTAAGGTCATCCCGTCTACTTTTCTATCTCACTAGTTGAAGTGACTGCATTGTGCGAGAATTTATTTACCAGTTCATCAAATTGACAGGAATAGGAATTAAAATCAAGAATGCAAAACAGTAGTAATAGTATTTACATTCGCATCACGCCACGCCATGCAACATCCACTGCCTCCTATTCTTCCTACTTCTGACAATGAGAATTAATTTTCAAATTTGATCTTGGATTACACGAAATCTAACTGCATCATCGGAACAAACTCAAATGCATTTCGTGGAAAGTGTTATGGACTTTCTGAAAGTTGTTTTCCTCTTAGGCCGAAGTCTTCACCATTTTCACGATATTTGAGGAAAACTTAAGAAAGTGCACTTTAACTGGAAAGATGGACGAGAAATGGAATGGGGGAAGCGTTTTTAGAAATATCTTGTCGACAGTGACATTTCTCAATTTCTTTTCAACAATGATAAGATATCCTTTTTTATTTCATGGCAAAAGTTTCCCCTTCTAATGTTTGTTCTTCCGCGGGGGAGGTGTTATGAGCGTTCTCTATCGTTGGTAGAGGATTTGAAGATTTCACTTGGTTTCCCAGTTTCTCGGAGGTACCCACGTCGTTAATGTCATTGGCGAAGCAGGTTGGGTTCAAACCAGTAATTATTATAATTGTTAGTTCAAAAATATTCACAGCTGGTAGCCCCTCTATGAAGGTCTACTTTGAAAGCGCTCAACAGGAAGCGTTCCTAAAGGAGGCGTACAAAACCTGGCGGCGTACAAAACTGACCTGGAGGCGTACAAAACACGGCGTATCGAGTTAATCCTAATGACTACTCAACATTTGCGTTGACATTGAAGAGGGTGAGAATGTGATAAGAGACAGTGTCCATCTCGGGGCATCAAAACCTCCTGGAAAAGTGGTTAAAACCTCACAGAAAAGTGGGAAGTGTGTGGCAAAGCGGCACGTTGTTCACCTTTGTTTAGCATTGAGCCTGGTGTAAACAAAACAGGGGAGTATATCGCTACACGCACACTACGTACAAAATCAGCAGATCGAAGAACTATATTTTCACGTTTCAAGTTCATTACTTCTTACAAGTTGCAGTTCTTTTAATCCAAGTTGCAGTTCTTTTAATCCTGGAAACTAGCTTGGAGATCCGCTATTCCTGGAGAGAGTTTCGTAAACAAAGCCGAAGTTACCCGCCATCGACAAAAGTCACTGTTCAATCGTAGTTTCCGTCATTAATCATTAAAAGAATCGGCTAGGAGGTGGCACAGTCCAAAATCACGTCTTTTTCGCCTTTTAATAATGTCTCTCTCTTCTCCGCATTTCGTAGTACTTCCCTGAGTAAACAATGGAGTACTAGCCAATTAAAGCCCTGTCCCGTTCGCTTGAGTGATTGATAAGGTCACTGGTCCCGTAAGTACTGTGCATATGTTATCGCAAGAGTTGGCGGTGATCTTCCCCGCTGGATCCTGTGCCGACGAGGGATCTCTAGAGGAACTAGCGTTTCCGCCGGTTCCTCTCATCCAGCAGACCCGCTAGGCAGCATAGAGGAGTCGAGGAGAAATCATAAAACTGATGTCATTATGCTTTGTTTTTCGGGTATTTAGGTGGATGATAGATCGATGGTTCCACTTCACAAAATATCACACAGTTCAAACTCTGCATACAAAATGGCAGAATCTGAGTCGTAAAGGAATGCGGGAAGGAATTCTTCTTCGCGAGACTCTAGGGGTCAACTGTAGAATCAAACCTCTGACGGCCTTATTGAATCACCTGTGTGATTCGCGGCCGAAACCTTTGTATGAGAGAAGTGGATTCAAATGGCTACACGTGCCTCTTTCAGAGTCACAACTGACTGACAAAATCAGCATCGACTGCGATAAAAACGCCGCTGTGATTTTCACCGGTGACACGCGCGTTATATTTCACTAACATCACTCTTAAGGCAATGCAGACCCCTGAAGGCTGTTCAACACACATGTCACTTTCGCTGAAGCTCTCCAGCTGGAAGCGTTGTGTTTCGTTTTTTTATGCGTCAGACCAGGGCTGGAATAATATTTTTGGAAGACATAAGCATAACAAACTATGAACTTTACTAATAACACCGAAATATTGTACTAATCGTTCATGGCCTGCAACGCTAGCACAATTCTAAAAATAAGAATTTTGAGCGTTATTTTACATTTCATTTTAATTTTAATTTATTATTATTAACAAAAGTGACGTAAAACATTTATTATTGCATGCTCAATGGACCGAAAAACGAGAAAGCTTCTTACAATGCATCATGTCGCCCACTTCAGAGCTAATAAACATAGTGATGTGTCATCTTGATGTGTCACAAAAGGAAGGAACTAAGAAAATTTGAAGTCTACTGGCACAATGTAGCGTTAGGAATGGGGACAACCGTGGTCAGTTATCAGGATGACCCACTTATGAGGCTGATCAACAAATGTGACTCAAAGGGTGGGAATAGAGGCATTGCGAGTGTAGCAAGAAGCATGGAAAAGACTGTAAAGAAAACTGCAAGATACTCAGAATATTACAGTAAATGAAGTGCTGGAGCCGCTTGACATCAATTGTAACAAACAAAATATATTAAAGATATTGTGGAAAGACCTATTACTCAATGATAAATATCTAAATAGAAAGGACAAAAAACAGAAGCACAAAGACCGGTTTGTGTGTCGTAAAAGGGAAACGTGAAGTCAGAATTTGAAGCAGAGGTAATATAGCTGCTCATGACCAGGAATTGAAAATCCAACATTATGTAAAGGGGTTCTCAAAAGTTCCCAGAATGATACATTTGTGGGGATTGGATAGAAACATTAATCCATGTCTGACCTTGCAGAATTCTTGCAAAGCCCAAATATATGCATAGGTACGATGGGATCTATTATTCTTCCATGTACTAAGAACATTCACCGAAACCTGCGACTTTTAGAGAACTGTTTACAATATTATATGACTAAATCCATACTGATGATGATGCATACGATTATATAAAACAAACCAAATGCAGTTATTCGGGATTTTATCAGGCTGGGTGGCTTAGAGGATGCATTGCTGTTTCTTCTGCAGCGTCGCTGACCTGGAGGTCTGGTGGTTTCGAGTCCAAGCGACACGGTATAGTCCTGGCAAGGTCGAATTCAACTACTGTGTAGACGAGTCTTAGGCAAAAGGTTTCTCACACTGGTAGTTTTTCATGGATTTTACGATACCAGGGTATGCCGGAGCAGTGTCTTAACAAAACTGCTACAAAACGCGTACGATTTTTTCTATCTCAAACCTTGTCCCTTCTGCTTCCTGACAAATACATGCTGTACACTACTGCGAAGTATAGTAGAGACATTTAGAGTCAATAGAACTGCTGCTTAGGTAGCTGGTTGCTACATGAAGTAGATATTTTATATTTAACCCACACAACATCTTTGGTCGTTGGGGATGATTATAATAATATACAGAAACAATAGTAATCACAATGTAACAGTATAATACTCGAGTATTGTAAGAATTTTTTTTCTATTTTTGTGCACAAAATTGTTTTATTAAGTGATTAAATTTCATCTACTGATAGACATCAGAATATGCATATTAAGATAAATAATCTAATATATTCTGAATTATTGTAGTTCTAGAGATATTTTTGTTCTTTTCAATTGAAAAATAAACGTTCAGCTAAACAGTGAATAAACTGTGAGAAGAAAATTTGAGTGTAACAAAAAAATGAAAACGTGAACTAGATTTGTTCTTTTACAATTATAGTATTGCTAGCTATAAAATTTATTTCTTTGTGTTTTTATTGTCTTTTCAACTGATGTAAAATTTGACAGGCACTAATACTTATGTTTGAACCACCAGGAAACGAATGTAGTAAACATTAAACGTGTTCCTAATAACCCCATTTAGATGAATGAAAATCAGTTATGAAGAAATATATAATGAATACTTGAGAATAAATTGTATTTTTCTTCATTTCAGGAGGAAAATTACGTGTGTAAAATTTCATTTTATATGATTTTCACTACTAAAAATCATAGCTCCATTATTTTATTTCCGATATTTGTACATCTAATTTGTTTTTTCCCTTTAAACAATACTCTTTAGATCAGTAACTTTGGATGATATTGTACATATCTTTGTAGACTGAAAATTTAAATATAAACTTAATTACTTTTTTGTATTCTGTAGTCTCTTGATCTTGATTGTACCAATCAGTGGCGGTTCATTTTCGGCTATTGGCCAACAGTCGACCTCTTAATCACCTCTGACTCCGTTTAAAATTTAATTTACTTCTGAAGAATCGATTCCGACCCCGATGGGACTCGGGTATTAAATTATTAGGGGACATCTTCACTATTTAATGCATTTATTGAAGCGGATATGTTTCTTCTTGCAAAGAGAATTGTAGTGAGAATAGGATCACTAGACCCAAAAATCCAGGGGATCTTACATTTTTTTACATCAATTTGCTTACAAGGCAATTATCTCTAAAAGTGACAAGGCGATTAAAAATGGAGCGTATTAGGAAGTGAAGAATCAAAGCAAAAGGCGCAAAAAGAAATGTTTCTTAACAGCGAATAGACAAAGTAGAGAAAATCTGTTATCCTCTGTCTTTCTGAATTTGTCACGTAAGAAGATTATTCGATGTTCAATACCTTTATCGTGAATTGGAATATCAGAAACCACTTAAGAGTAAGTTGTCCCCCCCCTCCAACCTCCAGAGGCGTATGAGACCGCAACTAAAACTTCGGAAACAGGACTCTGACATCAGTAGCGTAATTTAGATCAATGGCAAATAGTGAAGCCTGTGTTTCCTCACCCTCCTCACACTTCCATTCTTAAATTCCTGCAATTCTCTGATTCCGAATCCCCATAAGAACCATGATTTAGAACTGAACTAGAAATATGGCGAGAGTGACCGCAGTTGCCCACTGCATTAACTCGCGCCTTTCTCGGGTTTCACTAGACTAGAGCCGATCGCTCTCAGTGCCTGAAAGTCGGGTCAACTCCATAAGCGCCGGGTCAAACTGATGACTTCTCGGCTGTCTAAGTGAAGTTTCCGTGTACGGGTCAAACTGAGGTCCCGCAAACAAGCCCTGGGCACTGCCACATGGACTGCCCACTAAAGCAGTCCTGGTCAAGACCAGGATGCCCCACGTTTTCGCCCCATGGAGGAGCACGGGTCGGTTGCTTTTTGTTCTCAACAGGCAGCCGCAGCGGTGCAGAAGCGCTACGAGAAATGCAGCGCACAAAGCGACGGACGACGCAAAACGACGAACCCGCACATTCCACATGTCGCCTGAATGGCTCTTTTTATCCCTGTCTCCGTGCGTTATGAGTTTTATTTCTTTGACTTTATCTCCAACAAATTTCGAGGGCACCTTTTATGCTTCGACCGGTATTTATGTCTTCCATTTCAAGTTCCTCCTAGCATGTATAAACTCACGTGCATGTACTGGTATCTACGAGGCGAATTTCATTATTTTTCCATTCTGCATGACCGCACTTCAGATGATCGCATTTCGGAATCTAACTTCCATCGATTCAAAAAGGTCTTTTATGATGAGCTGCCGATAGAAATCGCTTTTCATCGCCCTTCCTCCCCGATTTGAACGTGGGCGTGCAGACTTTCGCAGCAAGATGCCCTTTGCTCTCGACGCACGTGCTGAACACAGCCTCGATCGAGCCGGCCTGCGGATGTGGGGTCAAGGTTCAAGTGGCGGTGAAGCATTAGAGGAATAAGGATGGAGCGCGGTTTCCGCCGGTGGGTCGCGGAGGGGCTCCGGGGGCTGTTGGAGCGAAGGCGGCGCACTGGGCATCGACGTCTGAGCCGCATCGATCCCTCCCCCCTCGCCGCGCGAGCCCCGGGGGTTCCCCGAGCGCCGCCTCCCCCTCCCACCCGAGACAGCCGACTCCGCAAGTTTCCTTGCGGTCATTGTCACAACATCTGCCGCAGCAACTACCACAACTGTTGCCGTTACCGCGCCTACCTTTCCACTTTCCGTCCGCTCCATCGCCATTACTATTTCCGCATCCCTGCTGATGTCAACGCCGCCTTGGCTAGCACTAGCACAACCGCCACCACCAGCACAATCACCAACACAACCACCATCACCAACACAGTCACTAACACTACCAACACCACCACAACCATCACCACCACCAGTACCACCACCAAAACAACCAACACAACCACCACCACAGCCAACACAGCCGTCACCACCACCAGCACAACCCCCACCACCAACACAACAATCACTACCTGTGGCTTCGATGGTGTAACGGTTAGCAGTATTGAACAGTTGAACCCAAGTTCGCTGTTTCAAACCGGATAGAAGTCGTGGATTTTAAGGAAGAAAAAAATCCTTTACGCGTTTCATCGGAGGGAGAGTAAAGCCGTTTGTTCAATGGTGTAGATTCACAGAATGAAAAATATCCTCAAGCCTAAAATAAGCCTCTGAGCAGAATGAAAATCTCAAGTTTCGTCGCCCGAGAGGTACCTCCTTTCTCTGCTAGACGGTGAAAGTAGAGTAGCGGAATATGCATGGTCAGGCGCAAGAACAAGTCCGATGGCCTGAGTACGGAAAGAAGGCATTAACTGAATTGACCACCAACACCCCCCCCCCATCACCACCCTTAACACCACCACCTTCATCGCCACCTCCAGCACCACTGCGACATTCTCAACATCCACCCGCATGAGGGCGCCTGCCGCCCTCCCAGTCCCCGACCTTGTCTTCGTAGTCACAACCATCGACGGCCCCCCCTCCGCCCCGCGCACGTCCGCCGTCACCACCGTCGCCGCCGCAAACTTCTCTCGGGCGCGTGCGCGCACGCGACGCCCAAGGAAAAAAAGGAAAGGCGCGGGGCGTGCACTCACCCGCCTCACGCCACCCCCCCTTGCGGCAGGTAGGGAGAAACGCCCCGGAACAAATGGCTCGGGAGAGCCCCAGCGGCCACGAACTTAAAAGCGAATGCACAGTTCCAGAGAAGATGTAGAAATACCATTTCAAGTACAATTGTGCTCATTTTCTTACATTTATGCGTCTTTAAAATTGAGAATGTTTAACTTAAATAAATAGTTTCATAAATATTATTATCAACATTAACAATATTTCCTCAATATACAGGTGTCTATTTATTGGTCTACTTCCTTGAAAGAGCTATTAGATAAGGCTATTTCGAGAAGAAAATGCCTCTTCCATTTTTTTCAAAAAATGTAACTGTATATAGTTGTATATACTGTATATATGTTCTATAGAGATATACGATTCTCTTGAGGGTCTTTGATAAACATCGCGCATAGTATGAATGCATCTTGCGAGAAAAGCATTGTATCTACGTTCATAATATCGAAAAATATTCATTGCTACTACGTCTCTGAAAGTGTTCAACGATTTGCTGTTCAATACACAATAAGCACTTTAGCAAATAGCACTTTAATTGTGGGAAGCTTGTGAATCATGCCGCCAACGCTATAACACACGTTCAGCGCGCCACGGAAGCATGCTTCGGCTTAGAATACATGCGTTTGGAATAGCGTCAACTTTTGCATCTCAACTTGATAAAACGCTAAGGAAATAACACGCTAATTGCACAAGAACACTGTACTCTTCCAGATTTATGAAAGTATCGTTTCAAGTGGCGTATGCCTTAGCTGGTTTAAGGCTTTTTGCACTTCTCAATGTACGTGATATTTGTGTTCTGAAATTTGATAAATATCGGAATGCTATGAGTGACTTTATGAATGTTTACGTTGGTGAAGGCAACTTTCTGAACATAAATGTAATCGTACATTCCGAATTTAAAAAAGCTTCGGCGCAGGGAAAGCAGCATACTAAACTGTTAGTCTGTGTTGGGTAAGAATGAAATTAAAATACAGGTAACGATTACTGAGAATGTTCTCCTTTTAAAATCACAGAAGCTTGGTGAGTTTTATATATATTAAAAGACAAATTCTGTAACAGTACAGTACTTCTGTGTTCATTAGTGATCCGGTGAACGCGGTGGCCACGTCACAAGCCAGCCTCACAGCCCATATTGTTCAGTTCGATGGTTGCGTACGGCGCGCGCAAAATCGGCCGGCGCCCCATCATGCAAGTACAAGCATATACTTAGCACGCGCGTGGGAAGGTCTGCAAGTTGATCGAAACCAGGAAAGTCCTCTTGTAGAAAGCACAAGGACTTCCATTCAATTGCAAAATATCACTGGTCCTTTAAGGTAATCTTCGTCGATGGCAGCCCAAGCATTTACAAAAAAACCGCTGCTGATGTTAGTCTTCTCTGATAGCAATTTTCAGTTTCCCGCGTGTGTAGGTTGAAAAATTCGCAACACCATCACATGAAGTCTGTGCATCGTTACTACTCATAAAACACTCCACCAACGATGCATTACCCGCGTTCTGCTTAAGTAGTCACTCACAGAATGCCACTCGAGATGGTTTATCTACTTGCCGCAACAGCTGGACCCTCTGAAAAACTGTATGGTTTATATCCTTTATCTTTTAGAACATTACGCATGCGATGATGATGCATCGTTGTAAAACGCCCCAATTGCCGTGCAGTAGCGGTTGCATCGTCCGAAATAGCCTTCCGCAGGACTTGCTCGCGCAGGCGCCGTGAATCGGCAGGCGGAGGTTCAACGCTTCCCGCCTCCACAAGTCTGTTGTAAATTTTGTGTACTGTCTACGCACATGTCTCGCGACGATCGCAGAATAATTCGCAACAACCCCGGTGCGGTCCGATGGTGTAATGTTCTCTGGTTACCTAATGGTTAGCGTATCAGACGGTTATACCAAGTTGGCGAGTTCATACCCGATCGACGCCATGGGTTTTAAGGGCGAAAAAGTCCGTCGTACGCCTTTCTTCGGGGCAGTAAAGCCGGCTGTCCCATGTTAGTAGATTTACTTGCATGTAAAAGATCCTCAAGCCCGAATGATGTCTCTGAGCTACATTCAAATCGCCTGTTTCGTCGCCCAAAAAATATCTCCTTTCTCCGCTAGTTGGTGAAAAGACCGTAGCGATATTTGCGGTGTCAGATGGAAGAGCGGGTCTGATGGACCGAGTCAATCAATTCAACTCAATTCAATTTAAACCCGGCTATATAGCTTCGTTGGCGATGACAAGGCATTCACCTAGCAGTAACAGCATGTCTCCATATTCCAGGAACGTGATCCCGATATTCTCATCAATGTTTCACTTGACTCTGCCGTGGAGTTGCAGGCAACTGTAATGACAAATTCTACGAAAAGGCCGAGTGTGCCTTACCGCCGACCAAGATTACCACCCCACGAGTGTGCTGCTGAAACTCGCTGAGCTTGCGCCAGCGTCGTATTCTGAGGTTAACCCAACTGCGCGTTGGAAATATTCAGCAATGGTCGTAATTCATCTCCCAATTCATAAAACCCTGTTTATATCATTAGAGAATGATCTTTCAAAATAGTGGAAGAGGAATTTTGGTCTTAAATAACGTTATCCGCTGGCCTCTTCAAGGAAGTAGACAAGAAATAAATTAATATTCTTAATAATAAAGTAAATTACGGTTTTATACCATTTATAAAAAGCCATCGACACATAAACACCTAAATGTTCTACCAATGGATAGAGAATTACTCTCCTCTCTCAGAAGTGAATACAAATTATTTTTAGACCAAAATATTAGGATTTCGCAGATAATGCTATAACAAAACAGCATACGCACTTACAACCCACAAAACACGATCAGTTGCAATTCTTCATGCTGTTGTGGTTATTCCGGAAACTAAAAGTCCTAAGTTCCTTAAATCGTTTCACCATCAAAAGGACACATGAGAATAGTTTCTCATGTCTTTATCTACACAAAACCTTTGGACTTTGTGTAGGACGTCAACGTTTGGACTTAAGGACATTTTTTGGGTATTTCCATTTCCATTAGCAATACTTTTCGAAAAGCCCTAAGTTGTTTTTGTTATTATTATTGTTATTATTATGTTGTTGATGATGTAGTTTTTACCACTATTATCAAGTTAAAGAATATTCATCGGAAGCATCTACAAGTTTATACTACTTTTTATGATCACTGCAATGAGTCTTTAACACTCTAGAACTCTAGCTATAGTGCTTCACGACCCCGTTGTTTTTTGTCCTTAAATTAGTCTAGTAATTAGGTATCCTAGCAAGGAAACATTTTCCGAATTTTTTTCTCATATGTTCTATTTGTATTTACCCGCTCAGAGTATTTGTATATTCCAAGATCAGGTAACCAAAATACAACAAAAATGAGTGAAAAGAGAAGAGACAATCTGCAAATACAATATTATAATATATTTCATATAATATTATAACGTATTACATATAATATTATAATATATTACAATATATTACATATAATATATTAATGTAAAATATATGGTAAGTTTGAGGATAAAAAAATAGAGCATCACTATACAAAGAATTATATGACGATGAGGATTCGGTGGACATTGCCAACTATTACCATCTAGTCATATCAATAAAGTGCCTAATTCTTGAGATAAAATCAAAAAACTGAAAAATTCCAAATTTTTATTTTTTGTTGCAATTTTGAGTAGTTGACATTTCCCTAGGTGGCAAAACTGTAATTCAAATTCATCACCCTTAAAGACATAGAGCCGTGGAGAAAAAAACCTACGGATTTTTTCCTGAATGGGGCCTTTTTTTAGCACCTGGTGACTGGATTATTCAGTCTTTGGGGTCCAATGCTTTTTCAGTTCCTTCTTCAGCGATTGTGCTCACCACCTCTCAAACGTTCGATTGATTGTCAGAGAATAATCATCATTGTTCGTTGGTGCAGTGCAAAGTCACATTAAAAGGGAAGTAGCATTTCTTAGAGTTGATTACCTTTCAGACATACTGTTTTGATATACAGGCAAAATCCTGTTTGAATTTCTATTTCGTTTAAAGGACAGAGAAATACTTATAAAATTCTGAACCTGAACGTTGTTTCTTGAGGTGTTGCTATCAACACATGTCAATCAATTTTTCCATATAAGAGAAAAAATATTATCAGCCAAGTAGGGTTCGAAGAGGATTAAAGGGAATGTCGGTAGTAGCTATTAATGGCAAAGGATTGTTAAGATATCAACATTATTTCTCTACACACACTACAGTGCCTCAGAATGACTCCTATGTCAACAAAATGAACTCGTACAACTGGCAGATGTAATACAGTGAAAGTAATTTTTCGATGCAGCCTGAGTCCGCGCTGTTCTTGCATTTTTGCCTAAATGAAATAATGACGTTTCATCTTATGTATTTGGAAGTTCAATGAATTGATGATACCGAAGACGAACAATGATCTGGACTGAAAATTGGCGTGAAGATGACTCTCAACATGGAAGAAGTGATGGTTGAGTGAAATCTTAACGAAAACTAGGTGCTACAACAGCACATACTTTCTTGCAATATTATAAAGTTATCGTTATGAACGACGGGACGGGGGAATATATGTTTCATTAATTTCAAATAGAAATTACGCAAAACGACTAACTAAAATATATCACGTTCAATTTTTTGTGAAAGACGTCATTTTGTACCACAGACTTCGTCTGAGACAAAAATCTCTATCTCCAATTTTGTACTTTGAAAATGTATTTTTTTTAATTTTAAAAAATCCAAGCGATACCCGAAAATGGAAATAGCACCATATTTTTTGCCGTTTCATATTCCATATATAAAAAAAATTAAAGAAAACATTTCGACCGGTTTTTGGAGAAAAAAATCGTACATTTTAATCATAAATTTCGCAAAAACTACTTGTTTTCAAAAAATATCAATTAAAAAAAAATTTTTGTACAACAGACTGTCTAAAACAAAAATCTCTACCTTCAATTTTAAAGTTAAAATTTACTTTTTTTCAATGTTCGAAAAATAGGATATGTCAACGAAAATGAGACCTACAGTATTCTACAAGTCCTTTGCAATATTCAAAAACACAATTTAATTTATCAAATTGGAGACAATTTTGAAAATGTTTCAGGGGTTTCATGTAAAGTACCCCTGAAAATTAAAATATCGGTTTAAAATACCTGAGGTGGCGAAATCAGGTAGAACGATTGGGGATTATCAATTTTAGAGAAAATCGGCTGAATATTTATGCGCTAGCGTTAAGCACAGACAGGCGGACGGACGGACGGACGGGCGGACAGACGGACAGACGGACAGACGGACAGACGGACAGACGGACAGACGGACAGACGGACAGACGGACAGACGGACAGACGGACAGACGGACAGACGGACAGACGGACAGACGGACAGACGGACAGACGGACAGACGGACAGACGGACAGACGGACAGACGGACAGACGGACAGACGGACAGACGGACAGACGGACAGACGGACAAACGGACAAACGGACAGACGGACAAACGGACAAACGGACAAACGGACAGACGGACAAACGGACAGACGGACAAACGTACAAACGGACAGACAGACCGACAGACGTTTTGCCGTCAATCGATTTTTCTGTATGAAGGACGCCCGAAGCATGGATTCTAGCAACACCAATGAATTCTAGAGGATTTTTTTCAAATTTAGCAACTGGATTTATCCACTTTTTCGTTACCAGGGCCCGGCAATAAGAGATTTTGTGTCGAAAATTCGCCGATTACAATACTTTCTCGTCTTACATTTGTAAGTGCGAGAAAGTAATAGCATCCGATTGATTGAAGACTGGTACGGATTCTCGTACGACAGTCTTTTACGGAGTCACTTCTACCGTCGCTCTGTCTGCGAATCTTTCACCGAGGCATCTCCACATCATCCATTGAGAATATGCGTGTAGTTGAGACCCGTTCTCACGTGTCCCTGTCAAGAATGCAAATAACCGAGGAAATGGCGTGTCTTGGCGACTAATTAACAGGTACTATGCCGTTGTGAGACTTGGCCACCAATTTTAAATCTGTCCCTACCACCAAGAAACACCTTTTGTTAGTATGACTTCGAATTACAAAAGTATGTCAAACTCAAAAAATAAGAATTAAAATTTTAAATATAAGAAGATATAATTTAATTGGTGAAAGTTAGATTTGAAATATATTTATTATTTTCCTCCTTTGAAAGTCGTCGGGCACACGTTTCTAAACACCAAAGTTCCATTTTAATTTAATGCACCAAATTTACAAGCATTGCTTTTATTTACGTACTTGTTGACAGTTTCTTCACGTTCGTCCGAGCCATTTTGGTCGAGAGAGGCAATCACAAACCACAGCGTTTTGTTTATTTTAAGAGTAATAAAAACTCTGCCGACATCGGTCATAAAAGAACAATAGCATCAGAACGAAGGACGCCAACGCCAGAGCCCACAATCGCATTTTCAGCAGATTGGAGAAACCCGGCCGGAAGAAAACAAAAATAATAGCGCAGATACATACTGTAATAACATTGCGAGTTTGAGAGCGTAACATTTCATGGAAACTTGGAGAACGTAACAGTCCAAGGGTGAATATATACATAACAGGATGTGCGTGATATGCATACACTGCATGGTGGGAGCTCTTAGATCATTTATACGCTCCTTTGGTATATTGGTAGCAGCAGGCGCTTGAGTGTAATTTCTTTGTTTTTAGTTATTTAAGACATTCGATCGTAAAGCCGACGACGTTTGCCGAATTTCTTAACTACGCTCCGTAAAGACATGGAAGTGAAGCAACTTACCACGGCTTCCTGGGCGGGTGACCGTATGGAAACTCCAGTTACTAACGGCGCCGGGCTCCTAGAAGAAGGGATAAAATACATTAACTGGCAGTGTCGTTCAGAGACAAAAGACAAAACCTTAACGGAGGATTCCTCCGGATTTATATACACTCAATTCCCAAGAGGGGCTAACAGACTGTTGCGAAAAAGATACAAGTTTAAAAAAAAAATAGTTAATGACTACGAATACTGTTTTTCCGTATGAGGCGACGGTTGGAGTTTCGGAATTTCGAAACTAATTCTAAATATACTTTTGCAGTAAATGTGACGTACAACTTTGTATTTTATACTATGTTGGACTTTGCAATTTAATATTGCAAACCTGCCTTCATGATGTACGTGTGTAGAAAGTTGCAATTATTTACATTGTTGGTGAAAGTTAGGAATGATACATGAATTTTTTCTTACATGTCTTGCCTTTTCTGTATTATCTTGGAAAATACAGAGATGATTTTTAATTCTATTGTACTCTATATGTTTAATATCTTTATGTGTTATCTATTTGTATAATGTATTATAATCTACATGTAATCATCTAATGTAACTTTAAATCCGAATCAGCCATATTTGCTAAATAATGGTTAAATTTCACATTAACCGAAAGGGTGGATAAAATCAAATGTAGGAACACTTTCGAAGCATGGTTCTGATTTTAGCCGAATGAAGACGGCATTAATCAGTACGAGGTAGCTAGAGTAGGGGAATTATTTTACGGTGTCGAGGAATGCAATACAATATCTGAAGAATTGGCTTCATTCTGCTGGGGAAAAGTTTCAGGAGAAAATAGCAAGAGATGAGGTGTATAGTTTTGAATTACTCTGTCAATTATAACCCACGATAGCAACTAATTAACTCCAACATTGCTCGAAAACTTATATGATTGTTAGCTACGTGTTTACGAGTTTGCGACGATGCTGCGGCTTTTGTCATTCGCGACGGACACAAAATAATGTCGAGTCTGTGTATCCCATACATTTGTATAACAACTTACTCGTACTTCGTGGGAAAACACAAGACACCGCACTCGGATAAACAAATAAACTTAAACAAGAGCTCGGTGGTTACGGCCAACATTAGCTAAATAAAATCCGTATATCGTCACTCATACACATTCTTGCGGACAATCTGGCTAATGTGCAAATTAACCGGCTACTCATAAAATTAACCACATTTATGACACCAGATGTAACATACACATTCGGTTGAAGAACTCTATGTATTATTGTACAGTGAAATTGGAAACTCCCATTGTGAAAGTAAACAAACAGTATTTAAATCGAAAAAGTCAATTTCTGATTTTGCTGGAACATATCTGGGTGGCATTATTTTAAAATAATGATCACATTTATAATAGAACTCGCTTACAAGAAAATTCTCCTTAAAAGAGCCAAAATGTGCTATTCCAAGTCTCAGTGTATAAATAATGGTCATTTTATTCCTTCATGTAAAATTCCCACTTATAAGAGTTTCCTATATTTAATAGAATGTGTCATGCCAGATGATGTGTCCACCACAACTAAGAGTCAACTGTCGAAACGACTAATATTTTCACGCAATAAGCCGGTTGATTCATTGGCCTTTCTATTTTTAAACACACGTCACATAGGCTTCGTAAGAAGGGATTCCGGTGAATTGAAATACCCTCGCAGATACAACCCAGCTTTTATATGAAAGAAAAAAATTTCTGCCTATCTTCTTGTATTTTTTGAGAACGGTTCGGTGTTTATTTATGACCATTTCCGTCAAGAGCTCATTCATTATATTGTCTTCAACGTGGCCAAGTGGGTGGGAACATTTTGATCTATTCGCTATTCGACAAGGAGAAAGTACTTATATTTACTTACTACCAGCCTAGTGATATTAACATTTATCGTCTGATGAAAAGTGTTTCGTTTACGTCTGATGTCTCAGTGTTGAAATATTTTTATTGTGAAATTCCAATTGTGACTTTGAAAAAGAAGTTGATATATCAAGAAAATGTGTTATCCTATATCAAGTCTAGAACATAAAAAATTATAACATATGGGGAAGATATATGAACTTGTGTTACAATTTCTAGTTGATTTGATTTCGCTCCTGTTTCGCTTAAAGCTATACTGATAAATTCAGGGAGCATCAGATTATACTTCTCACGACAGCCAACGTGTTAAGAGGCACAAAACTATTTCCTTAAATTTCTTTTTTAACTGATTCTGGTTCACGCTTTCGCAGTAATATCAAATCTAACCGTATTTCCTTCTTACACTGGCTGCTCTTATTGGAGTCAATCTTTACTTAGTGTACTTCAAGAACGACTGCACCGGGAAGAAAGAATCTCCTATTATACCAGATCTCCTAAACGAGATCAAACTGACGTGAACATAATAAATAGTGAGAGCGTAGGCTTCCGCGGCCGGAGTCAGTATTTTCTAGGCTGTCCGGGTGACGCCGCGTCCATGGCGAAGGTGCCGACGTTTCGGTCGCCACCTTTCGGACAGCCTAGTAAATAATGAATTCTGTTTCTGAAGAACTTTGATGAGAGAATAATATATTGAAGTTAACACTGCTGTTTATTCAATTAAATGAAAATAAATTGGGTCAAATAGTGAAAACAAAAAATCTGCATACAACGCTCGTGAATTTTTAAAATTTGAAATGCCTTATTATATGGTGGGCTTCTTTTCCAACAAACAATAAGCATTTAAAATTTGATTGTTGATTTAATTTGACATACTGCATCAATAAACAACATACAGTCTCAAAAGTAATTTTGTAGTGTTAGCGTGTCCTTTTACACATAAGTGAGAATAAAATTGACCAAAAAATTCATTTTTTCTTGGAAAAATTCATTAAGGTCTTCGAAATCATGATTATGAGATCAAAAAACTAGGTCATAACCTACAAACTTGAGAATTCACAAACGTTTGTTTCGATGCCTTTTCTTAGGGTTTGCTTGGGAACGCTTCAGTAGTTTTTGTCTCCCGCAAAACCACGATTGTGCTCGCGTCGTGGCTGAGGTGGAGTCCCGTTCGCTGCGAGCCATCCTTCGCCTGGCCTTAGAGACCTCGCTTCCGTTCACATAGCGCTCTTCCACTCGGGCAGACGGTCAAAGGCGAAAGTCCCGCTCAAAGGCACGCCGCCGCCTCTGTTATCTTAGCGGCCCTTAATTAACTGTAATTGGCTGACGTAGTAAGACGAGGGGGTGGAGGTGAAGGCCTGGGTTGTCGGGGTCGAGGTGTAAGTTGATCGAGAAGGTGCAGTTGGTGACAGTTGATGAGAACCGTTTTAACTGTCAGAAGTGCTAAAAGTATCGTGAACATGTCATCTTAGCAGCCCCAGCAACATGAATATCTTATCAGCCCTTAATTAGCTGTAATTGGATGCCATAGTGAGATGCGGTGGTGTAGTAAAAGACTTGGGTTGTCGGGGTGGAGGTGTAAAATGATCGAGAAAGTGCAGTTGGTGACAGTTTACGAGAGCCGTTTTAACAATCATAAGTGCTAAAAGTATCCGTGAACTTGGATTGCGATTTTGTGGCAGTTTTGGAATATAAAAAAAATTATGGCCATTTTAAATTATTGAAATGCTTTTAAATTTAATTATTTCATCACAAAATTGTTTCGAAAACCTTCACTGGAAATTTACTTTAATTTACTCTTTCTCTACTCCGTTTGTTATTCAGTGTTCACTGCCTTTATATTATAAATCTATTCCTACAGCTCACTGATTGCGAAGGTGTTCCCGCGTTTTCTTGTAGAAAAATATAAACTTCAGACCGCATGTCTCGTCTGAATGTGAGAGCACGTTGAAAGAGAAAATGTAATTATTTTCATTGACTACACTGAAACATAGTGTTTGATTTAAAAAACAATGTACCTTCAAATGTATATAATATGTTTTCAGATATTTAAGATTCGGTGAAGTGCATATTAATATTCTGAAGGAAATCTAGAGCGCGTAAATTTCGTTTGAAATTTATTAGCAGCCTTGTGGCCAATCTCACTCATATTTATTCCGACGGACAAAATCGTACGGTATTAACAAACTGGGCTGGTAAAACTGTATGGAATTAACGGTATCAAAATATTGGATGGGCAAAATGGTATTAAAATGCCCAGAATTTCGAAAGTAGAATACAAATTGTTGCACTCTGTGATATTATTACCCTTACAAGGGCCATATCGATTGTGATATTTAAAGTTAAAATGTTAGTGAATTTTATTTTCATCCAAATATATGTTTTCAATGTGTCATAAGCATTTCCCAGATTCAAATTACATTTGAGAGAACTGTACGTCTACTAATTTATTTTCAATATTAGTTACCAATAGCCAGGATGAACAAGTATGCTACATAGGCTTTCATGAAACCTTGTTATTTTTATTTTAGTACTTCGATGATAAATGCAGTATACATTATTGTATTTAACAAACACATTTGTTTTTGTTTTTTTCAAAAAAATAATTAAAACTATCACTGACTACATTTTTTCTTCCCTTCATGTTTCTTGATCACGTCATATGTGATGCGTTCTTATTATATATTTGGATACTATCAACTATGTCTGTATATATTTAAATGCTTGTCGTATTTAAAAACATTGTGCTTTTCTGTAGAATTTACCTGTCTAAATTAACCAGGATGATGGAAATAAAGTTAAAAACAGTTTGAAATTTTAAATTTTTTAAGATTTTTAATTAAATAAAATGTTTATATACATTTGACCTTAGTGATACGTTATACTTTCTCTCCAATATGAACACACCCCACAGAATCTCGCCTACAACTACCGAGATTCTTAAAAAGTTGCCTGAACCCTTTCAACTGCAACTCTTTCGGCGGGCCTCTGAGGGATCCCCCGCCCAGTCTGGCGGGGCGCTTGTGTCTCTGTGGGGGTATCGGACCGCGTCAGACATCTCCAGCCCCCTCTGCGGTTAGCCTCCTCTCCACGCCGCTCCTCTGGCGTCTCTCAATTTGCTCCGGCTGACGTCACCGAACACTGAGCCTGCGGGATTCCTGCCTTCCATCAAGCCACTCGGGGCACCTCATTAGGAGGACGTCTGCCCCCAACAAATGGAGGCAAATCGAAACGTGGCGGCGACGCGTAAACGTTTATGACTATATCGCTCGTGTATAGCACGCGCGCTATTATAGGGTAAGAGAAGGCGAAAATCAATATGTGCGGGATTTCCGAGAACAGGTAAAGCAGGAGTCTTGCGTCTTTATGTTCTCCTCTTTCCTGGATGGCTGATCATAGAGTTGGTTTGCCTCTGTCTTCCGCTGGAATATCAATGGCCACTTGATAAATGGGTACCTCCACCCGACCACTTAGGCTTTGTGGAGAGGCTGTCTTCCGGCCACCAGAATCGTCTGAAACAGGTTCAAGATCCTGCACGACGAGGAACGCGTTTGTGACATGAGCTATGGCCATCTTGGATTCTGTGAGCGTTCAGCTATTAAATGTGCGAAAGAGCCTGCCCTAGAGGGACCGACGTGTCGTGTCGATCGTATGGTGCGTTGCTTCTCCGCAGCGACTCGTATCTCTGGGGCAGCGTCGACCCCCAGCAAAGTGTAAGCAAATTATGTTAGAGGTGCTGAGTTATAGAGAAACGTTCCGTGTGTTTACTATGTCTTCGTCACATCAAAACAACACCGTTGCGGAGAACTATTAATTTGTCCTGGGTGTACTCGCAATAAATACACTTGCGGTCACTTAAAGGAAGGCTAGGAGTGATGGGGGTTACAACAGCATATTATAACTAATTGTTAAATGGTATTGTAAACGAAATAATCTCCACAAAAGTTTTAATAATTTTATTAACAATTTTCCATAGTTAACTTTCGATTCAATTTAACAATTCTTTTGACCCCATTTATAATTTTAAAATTCTTCACCTAGTCAACAAAGGCACAAAAATGAACATTTTAGAGAACTTGGAAATTCTAAAACTTTTCAAAAACACTAATTTTTCTGTCTTGAATGAACATTCCTTGATTAAAAGCAGTCCCATTCTAAATATTTTATTAACTATCCCCTAATCATTCTTTTGAGTAGTCTTTTTATGACTTCCCTTTCTTCTCTTCTTCCCCCACTCCCTTTCCCTTCATTGTTAGGCTTCCTCTTCTCTCATTCCAAAAGATGGCTGCCATCTAGCTGTTACCACCATGTTTTATATTTTTGACCATTTGTGAACGTTCATGGGAGATCCACGTTGCTTGAGCAGTAAGTTATTTTCTTTTCTTTTTGTATTTATATGATATTATTTATTTTCCCACTATATTCACTGTACACCCCCCCGTTTTGTGTTCAACTTATGTTTGTTTCATTTCTCCATTTTGCTAGAGATCCACTGAGGATGGGAAAAGTGTTTCCCGAAAGTTAACTATGGAAAATTGTTAATAAAATTATTAAAACTTTTGTGGAGATTATTTCGTTTACAATACCATGGATTACCACTAGATATCTGCTACCACCACGGAATTTAATTGTTAAATAATATTACATTATTGAATCCAGCATCTCTTCAAAAATTTCAGAAGAAAGAAGATATTTGGGTGAAAAATCAACATTTGGTTTAAGTTTGTTGGTAACGGTTATTTAGTTAAGGTTGTTACTGGTTATTTGCCAGTAGTGGAGGTTGAATTAATTGGAAAATTTGGGAAAATATAACTTAAAACGCTGTTTATTTGGAAATGAAACAGGGAAATTAATTCGGAAATTAATGTACGACGATTACTATAATTTAAAAAGATCAAGTAATAAATAAAAAATAAATATAATGAATTTGCAATGCAACATTATTCTAGTTTAGTTGTCAAATGTAAACCAAAGTTTCAAAAATAAATGTAGTGTGTGTCTATGAGAGATAGATAGATAGAGAGAGAGAGAGAGAGAGAGAGAGAGAGAGAGAGGGAGACACATATTTGCTAGTAGAGCTTAAACTGAAAAAAATTGTGAGAGTTAGGTTTAGATGAGTTATATCAAAATTATATTGGTAAAGAAAATGAAGATATTTTAGAACTAGATAATATATTAAATAGCTAATTTTGCTCGTGAAAGTTTATAGAAGCTCAAGGATTAGAAGAGGATTTCAAATCAAAATAACAATTCCTAAACAAATCATCGGAAAGAGAGTCGATTCACTCAGTTAGAAGTCTACAAAATTGAGATATCAGTGGAGGGCAATTTTTACTCGTCAAATTACAAGAAAGAAGTTGGTAAAAGATATAGCGAAATGAGAGGGGAAGAGTGTCCCGAAACCAAATCGATAATCGTGATACTCATACCAAAGAGAATAAAAATGTCGTACATTCCATCAAAATCAGCCTCCTAGGACAATATGTTGTAGAAATACAATTAGAAACGTTTCTTTCACGTTCTATTATTTTCACTGCTTCTATTGCGTGAATCTGGCCGAAAAATTGACGAGGAAAAATAGTTGAATTTCAATGTAATTTTTTAACAGGTTTCCCTAGAAGGCTGTTTTTTGGAATCTACGGCAGTTTTTGTACGTTTTCATACGATTACCGCAATTATCGGTTTGGTGTAAGGGCACTTTTCAACTCCTTATTCGACTACATACTTTATGGAGACTTGTGATACAAGTCAGTTCAGAGCACACGGAAGATATAAGGAAAAAATCGCCTTTATTTTAGACCCGATTGTGACTGATTTGCTTGAGCGAATAGGAGGGGATATTGTAGGTATGGTGCCATTAAACTATTGCACCACTATCTAATTGATATAAATACCTGAAAATTCTGAAGCAAATTTCCATACAAAACATCAAAACGAAACTGTAATTCAAAGTTATTAGAAATTTTCTCCTAATAGGATTTTCTAAAATGTACCAATCAATCAGGGAAAATCATTTGTAAGCATTTTATCAACTGAATTCTTACGAGAAAAATAGGGGATGAAGATGAAAAGGTTGAAAGAAAAGAAATGGAAATGGTATTAGGACGCACAAAGCAGCTCAGCAATAAAGAAGAACGAACTTTCTATTTATTTTTAAGAAATTCAAGCGTTTTTGTCGTAGACCAAATTAGGTTTTAATTTTCCAAAATAGTAAAATATTAATGGTTAAATATTAATCATCCAAAAATTCAACACGTTAAAACTTAGTTGCATTGTGGTATCCAGACATCATTTAAAAATTAGCGTAAATGTGAATTAAAAACTCAAAATCAAGTCCAACGTTCAAAAAATTATAAAAACAATTCATTTTACGTAATAAAATTCAAGGGAAAGATTTGCTGTCGGTGAATATTAGCTTAGAAAAGAAAGCAGCTTGTAGAAATACGCTTTTACAAAAAAGATGTTAAAAAACTTATATTATGTATAGTGTTTATATTAGTCTAACCACTTTTACGACTCGACCCAGCTTATGAGTCGTTATGAACGTTGAGTAGCAGAACTTTAAGAAAATGTACAGTTTTACCGTTTCATGATGGTGACATACAAATTATACGTGTCAGAATCACATACGCACATTTAAGAATACGTATCAGAACAGACGACTTTCTTTCACTCTTTTTGAGTCTAAATTCCACGATTGTCTTCATTCTCCTCTTCTCTAAATTGTTTGAACTTCAGTCTATAATCCTTAAATAAAGGTTTCTCATTTTAATCTTTCCTGTGACTAAGATGAATCGCATTTCCATTTCTTAATCATCGTTCCGTTATTTCCTTACTGTCTTTTCATTTTACAAAGCTACTTTATCTTTTCTACATCTTCTACACCCTCGGGTTCATTTACATTGTTCATACTATATATTCTCCCTAATAAATATTATCTCTTTATTCCACTACCCCATTCAAATAGTCTTAACACATATTAGCATCTCACCAACTCTTTTCAGATATGTATGGTTTCATCTGTCTTGTTTGTAGATACCCTCTAACTTCTTGAAGATAAATAATGGGCAATTGTTTTAAGAGAAAAGTGAAGCATTTCAGGTGCGGTGAGAAATTATGAAGTTTGTTTTACATTAATTCGTTTTGCACATGAACAGAAGGAGATAACACAGAGGGATTTCTTTCCTAATAACTTTCAACATTAAAATGAAATAAAGGGCACGAAAGGAATTATTTTTTAAACTAGAAGAGGAGAAGAGAGGTGGTGAGGAAAAGAGGGGTGAGGAGAAGAAACGGAGGACAAAAAGGGAGAAAAGAGAAGGAAGAGACGGAGGAAGAGAAGAGGAGAAGGAGGATGAGAAGAGGTGAAGGAGGAAGAGAAGAGGTGAAGGAGGAAGAGAAGAGGAGAGGGAGGGAGATAAGAGGAGAATGAGAAGAAGATGAGAAAAAATGCCGTGGGTGAATTTGGTCAAAAAATACTAACCACTCAGATACAACTTCCGCCTCTTTCTTATGAACTATTGTTATTTACGAAGGAAACAGTCCTCAGACAAAATGTATTATTGACAAGCGGGATTTAAATCAATTAACGGAAACAGCATTTTCGCTAATGTTGCGAACAATATATAATATAATTGTGTGAATGCCTCGTCAAAGGAAAGTCTGTGGTGTGAAAATTCATCCCAAATGCTCTTTTTTACACCCTTTTCAAGGTAACGAATGCCCATTTCTTTGAGTATAGAAAGATGAGACCACTTAAATTGACCTACTTTGCTTTATCAATATTTTCATTGAATAAACCGAATACTTTCTTTTTCTTCGTTAAAGAGAAGGAGAGGAATAAACAATATTCCACAAAATTTTACTACATATTTTATATAGACGATTCACATTTGACCCATCCAACGTAAACTTTGCATGTGCTTCTCGCTGCTTTCTCATTTTGATCATGTTACTTGAATAAGCACTAAGTGAGGAAAAATACTCGAAACATATCTGTAGGAATGTGCATAGTATTTGTAGTATTATTTCTCTCCCTCTTCATAATAATAATAATGATTTCCACTAAACAAAAGTAATGGAAAGGGGGCTCAATAAAAATATCACGGTCGGACGACTAGCCACGGATGAGTGAATCGGCTTGCTCGGTACACGGAATTTTCGAGACTCGATTTATCGTTCCTGTACCGTGAATCCTGTGAGCCGTCGATTCGAAAGGATCTCCCGACTCTCCAGACGATCATTGGTGACGCGAACTTCCTGCCGCTTTGTGCATCCCTCAGGACGGAGACAATGGGGCCTTCAGTCTGAGGCTCGCAATAGGTCCAAGCGATCAGTGGATGAACTTGAAAACGAGTCCAGTTTACGGTGGGAGGAAAGAATGTCGGAAATATATCGCTGTGTGAACTGAACGCCTTTATTGCTCTGAAGACAAATATTTCAATAAATACCTTGCCCTGAGTCAGTGTATTTTTATTACGATGCCAGTTCCAAAGCGATAGATCCATAGCTGGGGTGAACGAATGATTTCGACAGATTGATTATGGGAAATGAGAGAGGTAAGGAAAATCGACTGGGGTTATAATGAAGACCTTGAACTTCACTTTCTTAAAAAACAAAGTTAGTGTAAAAAAATTTTTTTTCGATTCTTAATGATGATTCTGCATCACAAACAATTGCACCCTTTGACATTTCATTTATCAAAACGCAATAAGCAATCCGGGTGTTGCGAGGGAATAAAGGTAATCACAGAAGTTTGCAGCAAAAATCATTAACCTCTCTTTTTAGGTTCGCGTGACCTTTCGCCTAAGTTCACTCATGCGCTTCCCTCTGGGTTTGAAGGTCACAGGGGTAAAACATGTCCACGGCGAGGAAACTCCAACCCCTTGTGTATGCGTGAGTGGATAACTTCCTGTTACACAAAATGCAGGAGCCGAATCGTAATGGCTACCGGTTCAGAAGACTTGAACACGAAAACCCAGCTTTTGCGTGCGAGATCCTCATAAATTGGAAGTGAGCCACAGCCCACTCGCAAAGATCATGAATTATATAGTATTTACGTTGTAATGCTCTTACATTAAAAATGAATATTTTTTTTTTCATTTGCTCAAGTAAGTATTATTCTCTCCATTTGCGATACCAAATATAGATGGAATTCCGTAATACGAATTAAGGCTTTCACAGGCCGGCGCGGGAGATCCGCAGCGGGTGCGGCGCGGAAAGTTCCGCGCTAGACGCGGCGGCGGAATCCGCGGGGCCGTTCACACCGGGGCGTCAATTATGAGTCAGCGTTTGGTGACAGTTGTCGCCCGTCTGAGAGAGCCTTAAGGTTCGGACAGACCGGCGCGGGAGATCCGCAGCGGGTGCGGCGCGGAAAGTTCCGCGCTAGACGCGGCGGCGGAATCCGCGGGACCGTTCACACCGGGGCGTCAATTATGACTCAGCATTTGGTGAAAGTTTTCCGCAACCGATAAACAAAAGCAAGGAGAGCTCGATTCATAGGGGAGCAAAGACTTCCGAAGGCAGGCGGACTTCCACGAAACTTGAGCGGCAGCGGTCGAAACGCGCCTGACTGCGTTCCCAAATCCGCTGGTAAGAAAAAACTGCCACTCCGCTGCCGCGACGCTCGCCTGCCGCGCTGGCCTGAACGTGCTCATAAGGCAACACGTGAAGCGAAATTCCCACTGCGGCCATTCCTCGTAGGCGGCGGGTCTTCCGCGCCGGGCTGTGGGAGCCTTTAGTGTAGATCAGAAGGTTCTAATGTTCGATTTCCATCGATGCGTGAATTTTTCATGCCAGAGAAGTAGGTGTGTTAAATTCTACAATGGGCTGGAAGAGCACTTTAGAAGCCGTCTGGTGTGATTTGTCGTTTTCGTCACATTAACTCATCATTTCCAGACGAATGTTGGAGCAGTATCGCAAACAAATTAACGCGATATTTTATTTCCTGCTCAGTCCTTACTCCCCATTCTGTCAACAGCCCTTAATTGTGAGCTATTTCATTATATAACAAAATATATTTTTAAAAGCACAGTTTAGGTATTCTACCACCAATAAAAAATATGTAATGCGAAGTATTGCCGAGAAGGAAAAAAAACCGTAATTTTTAAAAATGTAATGAAAGCACCCACAATCAGACATCCACCAACGTTTGGGAATTGATTTAATGATTGACTAGTTTCAGTGTGCGTCAACTGCGCTCGTTATTGCTCCAGTAGTTGTAATCACGTAATATCCCAGGATGTGGTGGTGTTCTTGCTCCTCTGGAACACGAAATCCAGGGCGGAGGTACGCTTCGACATGTGGGGCTTCTCTTTCCAAGTTTCCGCCTGCGGTGCAGAGCCACTGCCGGGTCTAATTCCTCATTTAATCTTCCGACAAGTGTGGTAGTGTAGTACGTAAATCGAGTGTCAAGGTGTATGTGTATGAGTATGTGTATGAGTATGTGTATAAGTATGTGTATGAGTATGTGTATGAGTATGTGTATGAGTATGTGTATGAGTATGTGTATGAGTATGTGTATGAGTATGTGTATGAGTATGTGTATGAGTATGTGTATGAGTATGTGTATGAGTATGTGTATGAGTATGTGTATGAGTATGTGTATGAGTATGTGTATGAGTATGTGTATGAGTATGTGTATGAGTATGTGTATGAGTAAGAGTATGAGTAAGAGTATGAGTAAGAGTATGTGTAAGAGTATGTGTAAGAGTATGTGTAAGAGTATGTGTAAGAGTATGTGTAAGAGTATGTGTAAGAGTATGTGTAAGAGTATGTGTAAGAGTATGTGTAAGAGTATGTGTAAGAGTATGTGTAAGAGTATGTGTATGAGTATATGTATGAGTATGTGTATGTGTATGAGTATGTGTAAAAGAGGGGCCAAGCATGAATAAGGAAAGGTCGTGCGCGGCTCGTGAAACGTTTGTTGCGACACTGTTCTGGCATTCACCTTGTATTGATCGACAAAACTCCGAAAAACTACCAATCAGAGCATCTGACTGCTGAAATGTTCGTCCAGACAGTAGCTGAATCTAGCAATTTAGCCGGTGTCGAAAATCCGTTTCGCCTGCGGTGCAGAGCCACTGCCGGGTCTAATTCCTCATTTAATCTTCCGACAAGTGTGGTAGTGTAGTACGTAAATCGAGTGTCAAGGTGTATGTGTATGAGTATGTGTATGAGTATGTGTATGAGTATGTGTATGAGTATGTGTATGAGTATGTGTATGAGTATGTGTATGAGTATGTGTATGAGTATGTGTATGAGTATGTGTATGAGTATGTGTATGAGTATGTGTATGAGTATGTGTATGAGTATGTGTATGAGTATGTGTATGAGTATGTGTATGAGTATGTGTATGAGTAAGAGTATGAGTAAGAGTATGAGTAAGAGTATGTGTAAGAGTATGTGTAAGAGTATGTGTAAGAGTATGTGTAAGAGTATGTGTAAGAGTATGTGTAAGAGTATGTGTAAGAGTATGTGTAAGAGTATGTGTAAGAGTATGTGTAAGAGTATGTGTAAGAGTATGTGTAAGAGTATGTGTAAGAGTATGTGTAAGAGTATGTGTAAGAGTATGTGTATGAGTATATGTATGAGTATGTGTATGTGTATGAGTATGTGTAAAAGAGGGGCCAAGCATGAATAAGGAAAGGTCGTGCGCGGCTCGTGAAACGTTTGTTGCGACACTGTTCTGGCATTCACCTTGTATTGATCGACAAAACTCCGAAAAACTACCAATCAGAGCTGACTGCTGAAATGTTCGTCCAGACAGTAGCTGAATCTAGCAATTTAGCCGGTGTCGAAAATCCACCACCGTGTGATCTCGAATTCTAGGACAGAATCGCTGTAAAGATAGCGATAACTGAGTCAGCTGAGTCAGTTGAATGAATTGAAAAAAACTTGCATGCTTGTGGGGAAATCCTATTCGTCGCTGTTTTCTTTCTTTCCTTGGAAAGTCGAATCGATCAGACACTGCAGTCATGCCTAACAGACAGGGAAGAGCTAGGGGACGTCCGACGGAAGACAAAAAATAGTCTGTGAGGAAGTCGCGCTACCTGTTGACCTACGTCTCACGTTCGTTCGTCTCTTTTTTCTTCTGAAGCGAGGTAAATAACCTTCCTCGAAAATCACCAATCAGGAAAGCAATTTTAGCCTTCCAAAAACACGCAGGAAATTTGTGAATTCGGTGTAAAGTGGTTTCAAGGAAATTCGGAGACGTAGAAAAAAAAAGAAAAATAAATACAAAGACAAATAACAAATGGGCAAGAGAGCAAATGCAGAAAGGAGACGTGAGAGTACAACAACAACAACAACAACCAAATCAACATTCATAAATTAATTAAAATGAAAAATTGCCTACAATTCCTCTTACATACTAATTGACAAAAAAGTAAAAGCATGAATAAGATAGGGAGATATAAATAACGAGATGAAGCCATGCAAAAATTGATCTGAAAGAAACTGGATGTAGACATTCTGTAGTAAAGGTTGGATATAAGGAAATTATTTTGTGTTTCGAGACATGTGGAATCTTTCGTCTCTTCGAGGAATCAGTGTGTGATGTAATTATCAGAGACTGTAGATCAGGAATTCCTGAGCTCGTCTTCTACAATTGAAAAGCTGTATATTATGGAGCTTTTCCAGGATCCTGGCAAGCAATGAGATTTTTAACTAAGATCGCTTTTATATTTTCGAAGATCATATGACAGTTTCATGACAATAATACACGTAAAAATCAGGATCCTTTAATTTGGTTGATAGTATAAGACGTCACCAGCCTTTAAAATGCATAAATATTGATTCCGAGTCGAACGGAGAAATAAAAAAGAGATATTGTGATACTGATATAAGACAGAAACCAAAATATTTTGTCTCCAAATATAAATCAGTGTCAGAAGGTTTTACAATTTGTCGAGCGTGTCTAGAATATGGTGTAGACATGGAAACAAAAGAAAAAAAACCGTATGTGAACACAAGGTGTCCACAAAGAGCCGTTACTCATTTCACATTTTATTTTCTACTTTCATCTTCTCATTTAATAGGCTTTCAAATACTTTTTGTAAATCGTTTGCATCTGTTAAACGTCTAGTATTATGTTCTTGTAAGTTGATTAAAGAGTTACGTTTGTTTCACGAACTTTTTATTTGTGAAGTATACTACTTGCTAGATGTGTATGCTGTGCTAGTTCTACTCATTTATATATTTCACATGTGGTTAGAGTGGAAGAGCGGGCCTGACTGACGAACATCGCCACATCAACAAAGCCATCACCATCACCATCACCATCACCATCACCATTATTACTATTATTATTATTATTATTATTATTATTATTATTATTATTATTTCTCTCTTCACAACTTAAGATGTTATGAGTCGGTTGAATATAAAATCTACTTCAGGTTACGAGCTTCCTTAAGAGCAGATGTAGTGACTGTGGTGCCTCTAGAATACTGTTCCAAATAAAGCAATGTCTTGCACTTCCCAGTCTTTTGAATGACCTGGGAGGTCAGCCAAGTTCATGAAAACATTTCGCGTAACGAATTCTAGAGTTCCAATAACTATCGACACGACCTGTGCATTTACGCCCTATATTCGGTTGATCTCGATTTCCCAGCACTTGTATTTTAGACTATTCTCTGCCTCTCATCATTTCGATCGCACAGCACAGCTACATCTACAAGAAGATTTTTTTTCATTTCCCGGATAGCAATATCCTGTTTTTTCATGCTATCGTGCAATCGGCTTGGATTTGTTGGTCGTATAATATTGTATGGAGTCCAAAAGACGTCACCAGTTTTGGTGAGCGTTCGTACCACTTGGGGCACGTGGTTGGAACTTCGAGGTCTGTACAGATCTGCCAGTAGATGTAACTGCATACCCGGTCGTGACTTCAAGTATTCGGTTTTTGATAAAATTGCACAAGATGAAACGCTATGATCAATGTTTTCTACTAGTTTCTGGTAAATGTGATATAATTAAGTTTGAGAAATTTTAAGAACCACGTTATCATAATGTCGGGTTCTCAACGCCTGATCTTTGGCAGCAATTAGAACTGCTTCCGATGCTAGCCTCATTCTCCCCCCTTTAAGCAACATAAATTATTGATCTTTATTGATATGCTCTTTTCCCATTCTTTTTAGGCACTGTCCATGGAGTGGCTATTATTATTATTATTATTATTATTATTATTATTATTATTATTATTATTATTATTATTATTATTATTATTATTATGTGAATACATTGACAATCCAAATGTAAAGCGAAAAAAGCTTTGTTAAGAATCTGTCGTGTTTTGGTGGTGGTCGTGTTTTGGTGGTGGATGTCTATTACTGTGGGAAACGTAATTACGATATGTAATAATTACCTAATAATGTGAAGAGAGGGGAGGGGGCAGCCGGTGCATAGCTCCGTGACTTATTAACCTCAAGCCCTACACGCTCGTAATTTTTCTTATAATTTGAACGTTTATTTAATTTATATATTTGATATCGCACTTCATCTTTTCAAATTCCACAAGTTCCACTCACGCCTGGAACGTGAGATCCGGCGTCGACGTTCACGTCGCGGTGTTTCCTCTTCCAGGTATCTTTCCCAACGGAACACCGCCTCACCCGGGACAAGCTCTATGCTCCCGACCGGTCTCCCGGCATGTGTGGTAGTGTAGTGCGTATTAGTGTAAGTAAGCGGTGAGGTTAGTACACGGAAGAGGAAGGCAGTACTGTTCTTGCATTCGCGTGATATTGATAGGGGATAAGTGCGATCCTACCATCAAACATGGGTTTAGCTCCATACGTCGTTACAACAGGGCCCATCATTTCGCTCCCAAGCGCGCGGGTCTTTTGATTTTGGTTTTGGCAGAAGCAGCAGGATGCCGCGGTAGTACACAGAACGTTATGAGGAATTTTGAAGGTAATTTTCACAAAGCCATAAAAGATCGTCGCAGAGGTCGAAGCGTCGATTGCTGCCGCCGAACCAATGTACTTTTCTTCATCTCCTCCCTTCTCGCCAAGAACATTGCGGCCGTTTCCATCGCTCCTGCCATTCGCTCCGACCGTGGAAAGGTGCCATTTGTTCCCGGGTTCATTCTGATGGACACCGATGAAGAGTGAAGAGAGTTGAAGAGAGCCTGCGGTGTACTGTTGAAGTGTTTTTTGTTTGTTTGATATTGAATGTCGCATCAACATCTAAGTCATTAGCGACCACTATTGCATTTAACAGTAAGGTAAACTGTGATGACGACATGATATGGTGATGATAGGGGAGTGAAAGAACGAGCACGAACACAACCATACCCGAGGCGGGACTCGAACTCGTGATTCTTCGGTCCGAGATTGCTACGACACTACTGCCCGGTGCAGTAAGTCTCCGTCGGTGCGTGTGTTGGGGGGGGGCACGGCGTAAACAATAAAACGTGTTTAATATCTTGGCCACTATCAGTGAAAATACGCTAATATTTAATTGTTAACTTTTTCGTTTAATTATATCTTTAATTTTTATTATTTACATATAATTCGGTGAAGCATTTAAAATGAATTTTAATTTTCATATTGAGTCAAAGGCTTCCAATGCAGACTTAAAGGAGGGTAAGCCTTAACGGTCGCGGTTTTGAACCTGTTTTGGGCTCAGTGCAATAAGTCTCAACGTGTGTGTGTGTTGGCGGGGGGGGGGGGGGGGCGTGGAGGCACCGTGAAGTGTACGGATGTGAGACAGTGAAACGTGCAAAACCGAGCACGTCCGCGCGCGTTTGGACCCCTCTTCAATCTTCAAAGATCTCGGCTATCCGGACCGGCGCTGGAGTGTTTATGTAGCATGCCGCTGTTTCGATGACAAGCGTCTCCGCCGTGACAGAGGCCACCCGTGCAGCTCGCTCTCCGGTCGCGTGCGGCGGCGGCGGCGCAGGATGCAGGAAGATGTCGAGTAGCCTTCAGCGGGGGCGTTGGCGGCGGCGGCGGCGGCGGCGGAGGCGGCGGTCGCGTGCCGGAGGCGGTCGATGCGATGCCGGCGGTGGTGGCGGCGGCGGCGGCGGCGGCGGCGGCGGCGGCGGTGGCGGCGGCGGAGGCGGCGGCGGAGGCGGCGGCGGTGCAGGATGCAGGAAGATGTCGAGTAGCCTTCAGCGGGGGCGTTGGCGGCGCGGAGGCGGTGGCGGAGGCGGCGGTCGCGTGCCGGAGGCGCTCGATGCGATGCCGGCGGCGGTGGCGGCGGCGGAGGTGGTGGCGGAGGCGGTGACGGAGGCGGTGGCGGAGAGCAGTGGGCCCAAAAGGGGCCCAACGCGTGCGCACTTGCTCGGTTATGCATGTTTCATTGATTTACATTTGTACACCTCGCAGTGCCCCCACCCCCCACCACGCCGGACCAACTGAGACTTATTGCACCGAGCCCAAAGCGGTTCAAAACCGCGACCGTTAAGGCGTACCTTCCTCTAAGTCTTTATTTGTAGTCTTCGACTTAATATGAAAATCAAAATTCAGTTTGAATGCTACACCAAATTATATGTAAAAATGAAAATTAAAAATACCATTAAACGAAAAAGTAAACAATTAAATATTAGCGTATTTACAATGTCAGTGGACCAGACTTTAAACGCCGAAACGTTCAACTTACACGTAGTCTTTCAAATGCAAACATTTACAGAAGTATACTTATTGTTTAGTTTCTTAGTATTTAACTAGTGGCGCTAAAACAGAACGTTCTTTTTCGCTCGTACTTTCACGCAAAATTAGGCGAAATGTGCTTAAATGTTCGACAAATCGTACATGCCTTTAAATTAATATCTATCTTTAAGAAACCGATTGCATTAAGGGAAAAATCTCTAAACCTAATAATTGTAATAATTATGTAAAAATTTAATTTTTGCATTTTTGAAAAATCAAACTTACCAACGAAACTGAGACCTGCACCCTTTTCTTAAATTTCCTTTACACTATCCATAAACAAAATTAAATGAGAAGCGATGAAGACATTTGTTTGAATATTTGAAAATGTCCCAGGGGATTCATGTAAAGTAACACCTAAAATTAAAATATCGGTTTTAAATTCAAACAGCTGCGACATCAGATAGATTGATGGCGGAATATCATTTTTGCAGAAAATAGGATGAATGGTTTAGCCGCTAATGTGTTTCTCAGACGGATGGACTGGCGGGCGGGCGGGCGGGGGACGGACGGACGGACGGACGGACGGACGGACGGATGGACGGACGGACTGACGGGCTGACGGACAGACGGACTGACGGGCTGACGGGCTGACGGACAGACGGACAGACGGGCTGACGGACAGACGGACAGACGGACAGACGGGTTGACGGACAGACTGACAGACGGACAGACGGACAGACGGACAGACGGACAGACGGACAGACGGACAGACGGACAGACGGACAGACGGACAGACGGACAGACGGACAGACGGACAGACGGACAGACGGACAGACGGACAGACGGACAGACGGACTGACGGACAGACGGACAGACGGACAGACGGACAGACGGACAGACGGACAGACGGACAGACGGACAGACGGACAGACGGACAGACGGACAGACGGACAGACGGACAGACGGACAGACGGACAGACGGACAGACGGACAGACGGACAGACGGACTGACGGACAGACGGACTGACGGACAGACGGACTGACGTACAGACGGACTGACGGACGTTTTGCCGTTATTCAATTTTTCGGCATCAAGAACTCACAAAACAAGGATTCTGTCAATACAACGTGTTACAGTTACGTTTTCTAGCATTCCAACAATTTAGCAACTGGACTTTATCCACTTCTTCGTTTTTAGGGCCTGTAATAAGAGTTTTTCTGCTGCAGATTCGCCTTTTTACGCGCAGCTTTCGCACATAACAGTCCCTCTAAAAAAAAGTGTCTAAGCGTTCTTTTTGGCTGGATTTAGACCAGTGTACGGGGTGTACGAGTCAAGGTTGGGTCGGCCGCGGGGCCAGAGGCGAGGGGGCAACGGTGATGGCGTGAGCGGTCGTTTCAGCGCCGGCGTGAGCGGCAACCGCCCCCCCCTCCCGGCCGCGCCCCCATCCCCGAATACACGCAATCGCCGCGCCTTCCATTCTGGAAGCTGCTGCCCCTCGATTACACCTCCGATCCCCTCCCGCGCGGCGACTCGGAAAACAAGCACACACAGACCGGCGCATTGAAGATTCTCTGTCCCCTTGGGTGAAGAACACGCGCACGAAATGAGTGAATGTTTAAGCTATTGATCGGAAAATGGGAGGATTTCCATCAACTGAGGAAAAGTTGGGGCAGGGTATAGAAAGAAAACGACATTCAACCTTTCCTTCCAGTTTTCTTTACCCATTTGCTATCTGAATTACTTTTTAGACAACTACTAGCGAAAGCTATCTTTCAGAGTAAGCAGTATATCGTGCTGAAAGTTCACTAGTGCTAAAAGTGAGAAGATTCTCAAAAGTTCAGATAAATCTGCGGCTGTGGCATACCTGATAAAAGTGATTTTATTTGCAGTATTGCCGCTTTCGGCCTATAGGCCTCGTGTAGCAACATTTTCCACTCGAAAAATTAAATGTCCCTTTTACCACTCGTACCGTAAATAACTAGTATGCAGAGCACGGGTATTTATATTTTCGAAATGCATTTATTGCTGCTTATTATAATGCTGCTGTTTCCCATCAAGCGTGCCTAAAATCCCTGCACTTGAAAACCGTAATTCCTCTTACAGATTTACATAAATGTTTTTTAAAGATGCCAACTATTCATAGATACATTGGACGCTAGATAGGATTTTCGTAATATTGATGCGAATGTCATTAAAATACGTAAAGTGTAGTAGAACTAGTTTATTAGCCATACGTATATAAAAATGAAGTAGTGTAAAACATTAATAAAAGGTTTAAATAAAATATTTAGGAGTACTTACATGAAAAATTATTAACTTCTCACAAACTATATACACCAATATCTGACAGGATTTGAAAGGTAAAATGAATTTTTAATTCGTCAATATTCCGAATTGCTGGATATTTCGAATTTGTGTTATCTATTTTATTTACATTGCTATTCGCCTCATCTATAAAAGACCTGTTGATTAACTCCATTTATTTGAATATTAGTAATGAACTGAGGATTTCCAATTATTTATCTTTTTACATTACAACTGTAACTACGTGATGTTAATTTTTCCACTGGAATGTAAAACTCAAGGGAAGAGTCAATATTCTCTGTTTGCTTCATTTCTTAAGCATGCAATAACAAAGTTCATGAAAAACTTATTTTCTATTTGACCTTTGAGAGAACATTATTACCTCGCTTAAAGTTCATTTCCATTAATGTAATTACGCACTTTGGGACTGTAATAGAATCGTATGGTAAAAGTACTTCTCTTCCATGTTGCTTCTCTCTTTACTCGAATAAAACACAATATTCGATAATTAACTTTGTTTTATTACGTCCTTTAAAAAAAAGTGAAATAAAAAAACCCGTTGTCTTTACGAAGTAGCATAACATGCTTTAGAGAAGCATTAGGGCAGATCGTTCGGCTGGTGACTCGCAAAAAGTGGTAACGACATATAAAATAACGACATATTTTATACAGTAAAGTGTGCAGCCTATCGGTTTTTATATTAATTTACTTGCTATATAGCAATACACGTATTTTGAAAAATGTTGTCCTTCATATTGGTTTGGTGACCGTCTCTGTATCTTCTGAGTCTCTGTATTCCGGTGATACACAGTACTCAAACTGCGTTAAGGCTGGACCATGAAACGTGTTTGAATTCCATATTTGAAATTTCTTTGAAAATTAAAATTTTAATTCTGTCAGCTCATTGTTTGTACTTTTATACAAACCTAACACAATACACGTTTTCAGTATTATAAAACATCTGTGCACATGGCAGGTGGTGAGAGAATATTCGCTACCCCGAGGGACATGGCAGTGCCTGGTAGTGATACGCTCCCATTTACAATACCGTATTTACCATTACCTTATCGTACTTGTCTCCAAAAAGAACAAACAAGCACCACAACTGGCAGTTTGACGTAAAAGCAGATGAGAGGTATAGTGCATGTAAAATATTAATTGCGGATATTCAATCGTGAGGTTCATCGACTAATACCTTATTATTGCAAATAACGCTAACAATATCTACAGCAGTGGCATAAAACAAATTGGGACGCCTCTGAAAATAATACAAAGTACTTCTTAATGTTTGTAAGACGTTAGCGTCCATTACACAGAAGTTTCCATTGGAGTGAAACCTGCAATGTCATCACTAAACTTTCGACCTATTCCCACGTATGTGAAAATATCATTTATGAAATCTTCTAATGATTATTAATTGTGTGATATTTATCAAGTAATTAATTTTAAAGTAATTGATTTCGTATGTTATTTATTGATTAAATTATTAACTGAATTAAAATTAACAATCACGAACCACTCTAGGAAATTTCAAAAAGGTCATAATTTACATTGAAAGAAGCGCTCTTGTCGTGATTCAAAACATGATCCCTATTTCCAACAGAATATTATGCACGTCTATAATTCATTTAGTTTCTTACTAATAAGTTGGCTCGCGTTGGAATAATATAATATTGCCATATCAAGCTCATAACACATTGCACCGTTGAAGAAACGTGCAGTGTGAATGGATAAAGTGTATGTATGTGTGCGGGTGTATGTAAAGTGTCAGAAGGGAATGTAAATAGGATGAGAAAGGAAATATCGCGTGCGGTTTGTGACTCATTTGTTAAGGTATGACTGGATTGGCCTGGAAAAAACACGGAAAACAATTAATCAGAGCAGTGTGTCACTAGAATTCTCCTCCTGATAGCAACTGAATTGGATACAATTTGCGTCGAATATACGCTAACGCCGGGATTCGATCCCTAAGACCTCCCAAAGCAAGAGTCGCTGCTGTAGCAACAGTTTGTTTGAGTTAACAACTTTTGTTAAGTTAACTCAGACAGTTCTCTGTACTACAGTATTATAACCAGGACTCGGATTCTGATGACATGTCATCATTTCATTGGTGCATTCTAGCTAACTTTAAATGAATGTTTAGCTCGTCTTAGAGGTGATAGAAATGTATAGTTATTGGGTAAAAGTTTCTAATTTTTTGCCATCTTCCAATTTTTAGGTCATTTTTAACCTTTGCATAATTTTTGCCATTTTTATGCATTTTGTTGTCTTTTCGTTTTTTTGTTAGTGAAAGTTCCATAAATTTACAATAACACACAAAAACAAAGTTTTTATTGTTTCATCAGCTCATGTCAAACTTCAGACTATTGCAGAGGATTATGTTTTTCGAACTCTCAAAATTATACGGACCTTTGGAAACTACTTCGGTCTTTGAAAACTGGCGGTTGGAAGATCAGACTTACAGATTACATTTCATCTCAAAATAAACAAAATTATATTAAACATAATTTTATATATAAGTACATTTTATTTAAAAATGAACAATTCATTGAATAAATAATCAGTATCATACAAATGTTTTAGTATTAAAAAAAAGGTCATTTCTCCCTTATTTGTAAGTTATTATAAACGTAATTTTTCTCGTATTTAAAAAATCATTGTATACGTAATTTTCAAAGAATTATTAGGTCATCTGAATCCGAATCCTGGTTATAATTACAAATGCCACTTGTGGCGAGAACGGGCGTTTCTAGAACCGGTCGCCAACGCAGAACCCACGTGCTGCGTCGCCGCTGGCCGAGAAGCGAGTCGCATTTGATAGGGCTTCGGCCGTCTTCTGTCTGGCGCCGCCTCCTGACACGCAGCATCCGGCGCCGCTCTTCAAATAGCTGCGAAGCGCTCCGCGTCCCGCCCGCCCACCCACCCTCGATCCTGAGGAATTCTCTTCCGCGCACTCCCATCACTAGCAAGGCATCCGCGCGCTTTATTGTCACTCACACTTGGCTGCCTTCCGAAAAGTACAGTAGGACTGCTGGACGGGAGGCGGGACCTAGTTGCAAAACTTTTAATTAAAAAAATATTGTCGGCGGGTTGTTAAAATGACTCATATTTCATATGGTTACTTTTGGGTACAAACATTAATTATTTAACTTCCTTTCAGAGTTGAGTAAGGTTTGACGTTTAGGCAGGGCAAACAAAATTATCGTATTGTATGCTGATTCACCGGGAGACCTGAAATTTAAACAAATGTTTTCGTCCATTCTATGTTTTACTGAGCAACCGCTGATAGGTCATTGGAACTCTCATTTGCTTCTGAAACCTCCGGGAGAGTTGGCTCAGAATATCAACTGGTGTCACTGCAGTGTCTCTGACCGAGAGGTCCTAGGTTCGAGTCGTGACGGTGGCAGGATTTTCGGCACTAGCTTGTCAGCTAGGTCAAATTCAGTTGCAGTCTGGAGAAGAATTCTAGCGGCCGGTTGCTCTGATCGGTAGTTTTCTGTAGTTTCTCCGATCAACACCAGGCGAATGTCGGAGCAGTACCCTTACAAACGCGCCACGGACCGCGCGCAATCTTTTCTACCTCTTCCCTGTCCTATCCTTAACCCTTACACACACGCGCGCGCATACTAACATGCCCGTCACTAACACACATGCCGGGAGATCAGTCGGGAGCTTAGAACTTGTCCAGGCTGGGGCGGTGCCCCGCTAGTGGGCGATACCTGGTTGGGAAAAAACCCGCTAGCAGGTTGGCGCTGGATCTCCCTATTCAGTGGGGGAAGATCACTGCTACCGCCCGAGCAAAAACATGCTCGGGAGGTACACACACATTTACGGTACTAATGACCTTATGACCCCTACTAATGACCTACACAACAATACACTTACGGTGCTAATGACCTTAGTTGTTGACGCGCCCGGATTCACAATCAATCAAGCTTTTGAACTGTAAGAGTCATAGCTTTTATGAAAAAAATAGTATAAAATAAAACCACAGTAATAAACCTGAAAGCTAGAATATAAAAAATAACAATTATAATAATTATAAATTATTACCGACAAATTTACCATCTCTATGTGCACTTTGTTCTGTTCTCAGATGCTTTGAGAATGAGCATGAACGAAATGCTATAGCAGATTCTGCTGTTTTTGTTGCTCTTAATGTCATTTACGTTTCACCGTTTCCCCACACGAGGGTTACACTTTTTTGTGTTTTATGACTTCAACAACAATATATTATTTTCCTTTATTGCAAAGAACGCATTTTGCGTTTCTTATTCACGAACACATCTACAATAGAGTCGAGATAATCCGAATTATTGGGTATATTTGTACCTAGGATTACACAGAGAAAACGAAAATACATAACGGAATTTCCAACTACAATGTAAAACGAAGTCAATTTTAATGTGCATATACTTTCAAATTACAAATACATACATACTACGTACATACATGAGCCCGAACCGGTCGCAACAATGTAGCAGACAGACGGATACTGGCAGCGACTACTGCACACGTGACTTTTGACGTAGTGTTGCCAACCCCTGAACATTGCGCCAGACTATCATCACAATTATATCCCCCTCAGCTCTTGATTATCGTCGCTTGTGTGCTTGTTAGGTCTCTTGGCGCACATCAGGTCACTTCGGATTGCACGGAATCTCAGATTAGCGGGGCTCGAATTACCGCAAATCTACTGTATGTGAACATTGTGTATCCACACTTTACATGATTAAAAACATACTAGCTAATATTATCGGATCTACTCTCGGGTTTTAATCGCACATGTGTATTAACTGCTGATAAGTTATGATCTTAAGTTAGACTGCCGTTTAATTAACAATATTTTACTTTAGAGTGTTATTACAATGGTTCAATGTTTCTACCATGGCTTGTCAGTCTAAAGTCAAGATGTGCATTTACATTATCAATCGTAGTAATCACATGTTATGTCATTGTCTACTTTAGTTCTTCTCATTACCACTACTAATTCTTCATTCATGTCTCTTAGATGGAAAAATAAATGACACTCTTAAAGTAGTAACATCATTATTGTCCAGTAAAGAATAATGCAAGTTTAATATGGTGTGCTATTCTTGAAATTCTTCAAAGCCAATTATCGTGACGTAGACAATTTTACAATCACTTGTCTGGACAAAAAAACAATTGCGGTCAATTTATTACATATTCCTCGTGCATCGAAAGATCGTTGAATCATTACTAGTTCCTCATAATGAACTGATACAAGTAGAAGTAAATGCAATTTATTTAACTCTGATATATGATTAATGCAAGAGTACATACTGAAATTCGGCCCATTGTTCAAATCGATTTCATACTACACTTCGTACGTTCTGTAAATAATGATAGGCCCAAACTGGGAATTTTCTGTGAAGTAGCACGCAAGAACCCAAGGTTGGGTGAAGTATCGCAAACTCCCAAGAACTTTTAACGATCCACTCGCGTTCTTCCCAGAGACAGCGTCACAAATCGTGACTCATTTTAGAAAGTTTCAAAAATTAAGTACACGGCATTTCATCCCCACAAACAAGTTACTACGTAAGCAGCACAAATGAGCGGTAGAGCAAATAGGGAAATGCACAATAAACAATTATTTTTACTCAATTATAAATGCCAGTTTACAAAACAAACGTTTAAAAATAACTCTGTCACCACCTACAGTATGTCCGACAGAGCCATTATGCTGGAGGGAAGATTGTGGAGTATCAGTCGAGTGAGACTAAATTTCAGTACTAAAATAAACCATGGGATTCTTGAAATATTTAGAGTGAATGAATAATGAGGGATGTAAGTTTGTACGTAATATTATCTATCTTCCTAACGAGGCAAGGTACTCGTTAACTCGCGGATTTTGCTAAACTTTTAATGTACGATTTAATATATTTCGGGATGTAAACATACGTTGCAGTCCACATTAAGACTATAAGAAGACTGTAATTCAAAAAGACTATCCAGTCATTCTATATAAAGAGATATATAGAATGACATTCCAGTCATTCTATATAAAGAGATGTCACATTCGGATGATACACTCCACATGTCATGGCGCTAATAGCGGCTTTAGTCTTGTGATAACGCAGTGTTCATCCAGTATTTTTTCAATTAAAATGATTAACTGAAATTTTGCATTGAATGTCATGGCTTAAAACTGAGATATTTATTGAGAAAATCACAGTACGAATGTAGTTTTACTTATCTCCTATGGGTTTTGGTAAAACACAGGCTTTCTCTAGGTTTGGTTTTTCTTCCCCTATATAATTTAATTTTGTTATACTCATTCTCGCAAATATATTTTATTTCTTCTGTATACCGTGATAAAATGTGATAATTTTTTATTAGAATTTGTAGAGAATGAAAAGAGAATTAAACATCGATAAATATTTTCAGGAAATTTCCTCTGGCATTTGAAAATATCACTGTGAAGAAAAATGTTACTGAAATATTTTCCCTCTTTTATGCGCTTTCCTAATGCCTGAAGCACTGCAAATAAATCGCTGATATTTAATATTTTCCTCTCAAATCGCTTTGAGCATATTTTGAGTACACTGTTTTAAATTTTCCATTCCTGTTCTTGCCAAACACATTCAAGTATAGGAGAGAATTTTATTATTATAACAGATGCTTTAGCTGTAAATATGTTGGTGAGCATCTGTTGTGGTAAATATCGTTGCTATTCCATATTCGTGGTATTATGTTCGAATTATTTTGCCTAATAGGCAATAATGTCCCATTTCTATTCACGTCACGGTAACACAAATGACGCTGTTTTATAAGGAGTACGAAAACGAACACCATATTTGTAAACAACTGCAAAATGAAATAACTTTCTTCCACAAAATTGATTAAGTAGTTTAAAATATTTGATCATCTTAAACGTTAATTCAATTTCATTTATTTGTTTATGTCAAACCAGTTAAAAACTGTGTGTGACTTGCTATGGGGAGAAGTTAATTTGAAGTTACATTTATGTCCAGAAGCAAACCAAGGGTCCATCTCAGCATTTGCTCGAGGATCAGGAAACTGGACGAAAACCTGATCGAGATGAGTTATTTCATAATTATATCAATATTTAAACCTCGGTGAAAGTAAATATTTTGCTTTATATACAGATTCTTCCGAACAATAATTCTATTGTGAGAAAAAAAATATGAACACATGGAGTTTTTAAGTTATATCAGTACAGATTTTGAACTAAAATGTTTGCAAGTTCGCATGGTAACCCAGATTAATTTGCTCCAGAAGCTGCAGGGTTGTTATTGCAACTTCAACGCGTTGAAAGAGCTTGTGAGCGTTGTTTTCACCCATCAACTGGAGCAGAGTATTTCCGTTTTATCGCCCATTTTGCGTCAGCTCTCGCTCCCGCCGAGACAATCGCCGCCCGCCATAAAGTTCAGGAATCTGCAGGCACTTGGTCTCAGTGTTGTCAATTCAGAATTTTACACCCAAATGAGATAGTTTATTTGTTGTGAAACAACATTGGAAAAAAAATAAGCGAAGATTTTTAATTTTTTCAAGTCATTACATTATTAAAATAGTATTTTGACAATGAAATGTGTATTAATAATTTATCATTATTTTGAGACTAGTGCTGAAAACATTAGTTAATTTTATTTTTTACTGAATGGAAAAGTCAGTAACGATAGAAATTCTATGAAGAAATACAAGAAAACACTAAACAATAACAAAAATCAACAGAACCAAATTTGGAGATGAACCCGCTCTCCAATATTTCAGTTGAGCCCTCAACTCCTCTGTAGATAGTCCGAAGTTTTCACAATCGGTTCCAACTTTCAGGCGATTGTTTATAAATTAAGATTTTCTCGGATCAGCAACTCAGCTCCTTACACGAGTTACAGAGTAATCACTAACTCACTTTATACTAGCATAATCTGAGGGTGAGGAAGCTACATACACAATCCTGATTATGAACTCTATGATGTCGTGAAATGTATGATAGGAAGTACTGAGAGAGTTAGAGATATTTATGGGAAGAAAATTAGCTTTTATGAGTTTTAAAATGTATCTCTGGGAAATGTACGAAGGTTGGATACCTTTTTTGGTTTCAGAATTTTACAAGTAGGGAATTCCATGAGGCTGGAGAAGATAATAAAGCTATGTAAACTCATTTTAAATATGCGCGATGAATTGAGAAGAGAATGGGAAAAGAGAATTTCTAGTGGAACTAATTATTAGTAATAAACCAAGGTCCTTTTTCTGCAATACGCATATAATTTTTTGGAACGCCTGAAGAGGTTTAAAAGAGTGGGGTTTGGAAGGGTAGAAGAGTTAGGAGCTCTCCTTGTGGGGAATGCTAACGTTACAAGGCGTGCTGATATGAAGGTATTACAACAAGAAAGATTCGTTGGTTCATTAGTTCGCGCGCGCCTGAGATTATTACCGTCCCTCTATAAAATGTTTTGCAAGCCTGTGGCCAGCTACGCCGGGGCGACGTGGTGGACCACAGCCCAGAAGTACAAGGATACATTTGATTTAGTTCAGAACAGAGTTCTGAGACTTATAGCTCGCCCTCTGTTTCGGAAATGATTGAAAGTACTGAGGAACGAACTTTATATCTAGTCCTTCACTCAATGCTTGAAACAGCTATCATTCCAGGAAGCCTTTCAATCAATCCTTTCAATCAAACGAAGCTCCATCAACTCTGAAACAATTCCAACATGTCCTTACTGTAGGACTAAGACGACTAGCTCTCCCCCAGGACATACTGAGGGCATAGAGCGAGCACACCCGCTAAAATGACATAGTCACAAAAGTTGCTAAATTAATCGCCGATCTGGCAAACGAGTAAGGTCCGTCGCGAACCTACACTAACTACTCACTCTTAGCAGTAAAACGCAATTTGCGTGCGCACTGCGATAAGATCCAGAGATCAAAACTCTCAACGACCTTCTGCTACGCCGAAAAAAAAGAAGATTTTGACCCCATAGGTAAAACGAATTTAAGCACACGCTAAATATCTTGGTTACTATTTTTTTCGAGGTGTGGTTTTGTAGTTTACCATATCCAAATTCGCGTAAATACGTCCCAGGTTTCATTTTGCTTTCCTTGTGAAGTTAAAAAAATGTTGGCGTTTATCACAGGATTATATTATGTTATTTTTTACTTTACTATCCATCATAAAAACAAAATGTAATGATTTTTCTTCTTTTGACATCATAATTATGTTTTAGGTACATACTGAACTCAGTCACATAGAATTCATTAGCAATTTAGTGAAACATGTGTAAGCTATAACGCACATCTGTTGGTTTTATTCTTTATGCAAACACTTAGTTTTACGCTATATATCTAAAGAAAATAACACAAAATTAAAATAAAAAAGTAATCGGAGAACAAAATCCAATTTATATTTTATGGATACGTTCCATAAATTATAAATCAAGTAAAAGTGAAATCCTTCTATTTAAAATGCACTAAATAAAGATGTTTCGTACATTTTGCTTGAACTCCATCCTCATAAAACGTCGTAAACGTGCATCTTCAGAAAGTATCCTCTCTAGGGGTGCATCAAACAAGTTTAAGACCAAATACGCAGTTTGTAAAATATGGCACCAAGAAATTAATGGGTACAAACGGGCCGGCTGCGACAACTCCCGAAGTTAACCCGGTTTTGCACCATCCTTGACCGGAGGTCCCTAGAATGCGTATTTCGACGGTGTCTACGAATCTGTGTTGAATTCAGCCACTGTATGGAGGATAATTCTACCGGCAGGCTGCATTGATCGGTATTTTTGTGTTTTCTCCTATCAGTAATTGTCGAATGTCACAGCAGTATTTTAACAAACCGCCAATGAAACGCGCGCGATCTTTCCTTCTTCATCCTTGTATCTTCTCTCCCATCTCTTAAACCCTACACTTGCCAATACACACTCTACATACACATGTTGAGTGACAATTCGGGAGCTTAGAGCTTGTCCCGGTTGGGGTGGTGTGAAGGTCTGGGAGATACTTCGAGGAAGAACCGTACAAGCCGAATTGCCCCGAATATCAGACGTCAGAGATGGGGCAACATTGTATCCTCCCGAGATATAACATGCACTACACATACGTAACCAATGTCCATGGTTGACGCGCTCGAAATCAAATATTTACTTACGTTCAGCTCGCATCACACGTCATACTGCAGCACCCTTGACAAACAAGCGTAACAATGAAACGGTACGTTAGTTTAGGCTCATGGAGAGACTGCAATGAATGCTTTTTAGGGCGAATTGTTTGAATATTCTATTTAATTTTTGCAGGGTTAACTCTTCTGGGTATCTCTAGGCCTAATTCAGAATCCCCAAGTATGTAAAATTAAGTAGGTGATATTCTGCGCAGTTTAATCGCACCTATCTAAACCCTTGAACCATATTAAAATATTTACCCTAGATGGTGCCAAGATTTTATGGTGCCAGGAAGAACACAGTTCAGAACCTGACCTTGGGTTTTAGAATGCTTCTATATTCGCTTTTCATTCAATGGATTATGAAGCGAGGCCTGTTGAAGATCATGTAAATGATCCGGTCAAGATCATGTAAATGTTGGCAATAAGAAGAAGCTCTTGGGCGGGAGGCGACATTTTAGCGTGATGCCAGTCTTAACTCCATTCGTGTCTTGTAACAACAGGTGCTTAGGCGCTGCATTCACGGCTTTGCGCCCGTTGGCCTGAATAGCTAGCGTTCGCCGCAGCCATTCTCATCATTGCCAATAATGTGACGCTGAACATGGTATTAACAGGATTTACACATAAGCATTGCAAACATATGGTGATAGGAGCTTTGCAGAATGAGAAAATCGAAAGAAAACAAATTAACACTCAAAACACGACAAGTCTACAATACCAAAAACTACATTCTAAAATTTTGAAAAATTATTAATAAATGTGAAATAAAAAGATATATTTTGTTTTAGAGTGGGCTTTCTTTTACAACCGTATTTAATTTTTGGAAAAAGTGATGCAGAGTACATCAATTTCTTGCAATGTGTGTGATTGTTCGAAGGATCAAATTTTCGGATTTAGTGAGAGACTAATAGTGAGTACACTAGTAATGTACACTTGAAATGACCCATTCAATACCAGTGATATAATACATGTAATAGATAGAACTACTTCATGTATGAAAATGAGATAATTGTTGTACACATAAGTGCGATGGACATTGTTATATTACACATTTTGTTGACATTGTTCTATTATTTTTCTTCGTCTTGACATTTAATTTAGTTTTTCAAAGCCCGTTTTCTTCGACTAAGTTCGTCACTCCACTTTTGATTTTACTTCCAATCACAGATTGGTAGGGCTTATGAGTTTAAATACGAGAAAGGAAGTTTGTTCTTGTTCATTGCAATCGCCTAGAAGCAAACGCATGAGAGAAATCTTAGCTGTCATTCAACCATGTTTGATACAGAGTGTGAACTATGAAAGAAATCGGTTTCGACAATGGCGCCTAACCAGTATAATGAAATGCAACCCGCTTGTCACAAGTTGCCCAAACCCACTACCCTGCGGTGTAGGTAAAAGTGTGGTACACACATAATTCAAAAGGAATATGTAGCTAGTAACATTTCCGAATTTTCTCCCCACGCAGCAACAGTGATTTCAAACGTGGCAATTCAATCTGTAATGTCATCTAGAAAATCTCCCATTTCAATATGGTGTTCATTGAGTTTGCTTTGATACATTGAGACTTCACTGCGTTGTTAATTTGCATTATTTACAGACAATTAATTGCAGATTTATTTTCCCTTTCATAAAGATCGGATTCTTACTTCTGTTTTTGGGCGTAATTAAGTAAAGTCTAAATAAGTAGTTGTTTTTCATGTAAGCCGCAAAATAATTTTTATTTGTTAGATACATAAATAATGAAAAAAGTGATAAGAAGAATAATTCGTTTACTTAAATAACAGTATAAACCTCCCATGTTCACATTTTTGGGTAAAGGCTTCGTAGACAGGGAGTGTTCGTGGCAGAATGGGACACAAAAACTCATTTCCAATCGTTCTTGGCACCGAGACCAACGCTTTGAGAACTGCATGTCACAGAATCGCAGTTCTGGCACAGTCATTATCGAGAACGAACGACACCCATACTAGGCAAGTTATCTGAATGTGCCCTCAGTATCGGAAGATGAAAAGACAACGATGGATAACGAATGCTGGATGCGACTCGGATCTCTCGACAAAGTTTATCACTCAAGCTTTTCTAATAAATACCTAAAACACGTTCTTTATTCAAATTTCAATACAGAGGCTGAACTATGCGTATGAACTAGTATGGCTTGCTCTACGACGTAAACTAAATACAAATTCATTCGCAAAAACACATTCTAAACATTTGCATAATTGTGAAATTGAAACTTCGAGAGCAAGTAACTACCACTTTTACAATTCGTGCTTAAAATGGAAATTCTTAAAGAGAGAAAGCTATGTAACGCTGCGCTGTGTAATCGGAGAATTTTCGACAGAAAACTCTTTCTATAGGGGCCCTGGTAACGAAAAAGTGGATACATCCAGTTGATAAATTTAGAAAAATATCCTCTAGCACGAGGTGTAGCCAAGATTCCTGTTTAGTGGGTCCTTGTTGATTTTTCGAAACTATGTGTATTGGGGATTGCGCGTCTAATTTATTCGCCCGCTTTGAAAATCCCGCGCTTCTTGATCGTAATTTTAGATGTTTTCAGGCATTTGGATGATACGTAAGTTAGAATGTGTGTACTATTTCATATTTATTTGTTCGTTTCTTACATTGGAGCTTTTGTTATACGTTTACAGATTAGTCTTTTAGAAATAATTTAAAACCTATTTGAAACAAATATAAAATAAAGATTGCTAGCCCTCAGCCGCCCGCTCCCAATTTAAGCAGTTGGTTGCTACGTAAGTTATAATTTGTATATTATTTCATATTACATTTTATTTCTATTTATATTATATTTATGTTATTTTATTTTAATTTGCGTCCTTTAATTGTGTTAAATGTGAAAACGAATTGATGAACAGCCACTTTTGATTGTTACTCATTGTTGAAAACCCACACAGAAGGAAATAGTGACGGCTGCTTTCATTTAATAATAATTTCAATAATAAAAACGAATACTTTTATACACTTGTAGAATATTAAAATACCGTAGTGTTTAATAATTACTATTATACATTTTTCTATCTATTTGTTTACTAACGTTATCAGTATCGTAATATTTATTAACTTTTACTTCCTCGCATTCTGCTTTTTCTTCGCACCAAGAATTCTACGATTTCAAAGGAGGTTAAAAAACATATTCGGAGAAAAATTGTCGCACAAATAGCATTACATAACAATTACTAATGGCGAAATAGTACGGGATGTTATATATTAGTTAAATAATATTTTAATTATTTTTATAATTAAACTTAATTGAAACTGTATTAAATAATTTTCATTTTTTTTTTATAAAAGATAGATCACGGTGCTTCTCATATTTGACATATCGAAACTGCCTGCAATCTCCGCACAGAGCACACTTCGCCGATACTCCCGAGAATGGATGGAACAGTTCTGATGCTTTACAGGGACCTACGTATAGATTTCAGGCAAATAAAGAGCGCACTCGCCCTCTTTAGTCAAGCCAGCGACGAGGGCGAAACGTGACTGCGAAACCAAGCCAGCGAGAGGTTTTAAAAAATATAATACGTTTCTATGGTCTCTATTTCATTCTATTACGAAAATACTTGGAATGTGTAGAGAAGGAAAATATAAATAAATGCACACATTGCACACATTATAATAAACACAAATGCAGATTTGATATGCAGTAAAGTTTGTATTGGGACCACAATACGATGCGAGACACATGTGTCAGTTTGTGATGTAAAGAAAAATTCAAACCCTAAATTGTAGTGATTAGTAGTAGTTGATTTTCAGCCTTTGCGATAGATAGAACATTTGGATTTGCTAGTTGTATTTCTTAGTTATTGGACACACCTGTCATTCATTATAATTTATCTATCATTCCCTTGTAAATCTAGTCCATATGTATTCTTATTAATCACTTCGGTACTCTCCATATCAATATATCATTCCTTCAATTTTTCTAAGTATTCACTAATCTATAAATCACATAATCTTCAGTCTTCACTATGCATTTTCCTATATCCCTCCACCATGTTATTCATTTTTTATGTGTCCTCTAATATTAATCTCACCTTATCATAGTACATTCCATCCTTCCTACACTCGTCTACTTAAAGCCCGACATCTCTGGAATGCATGTTCCTCGTCTTCCTCTCCCTCTCACAGAACCTATATTTTCCCTCAGTGTTTAATAAATTAACTCGCACTGGCTTGTTTCCTAGCCTACATCTTCCTAACCATCTTCTGAGTCTTTTCATATATTTCCTTTTTAAATAAGATTAAATACGATGACGGATTCTTAGAGAGATACAAGGGTAAGCACAGTTACAATGACCCAGAATTGTAATTTATTATTAGGTCTCGGTCTTTCGTCTAAACGTTTATTTGTAAGGGCTTAAGTTCGAAATGTATGTTTTAAAGTGACTAAAAGGTTTTTTTAATTCTAGCTTGGGGTTGAACCTCTGCTGGTTAGTTTTCATGAACATTTAAAATCAGTACTGTTCAATATGTTAATAAAATATATTTTAAACCCAATACAGTTGTCTGTCTCGTCTATTTGAGGGAAAAGAACTACACGAAGAACTATAAGTTTTACAAGATTATTACATTCAACGGTATCTTATAAATAAAATTCTAAGGATTAATTTTATGTCGTATGGTCAGTATAGTAATTCACAGCATTTCACATCTAAAATGTTTTTTTTAAAACTCTTTCAAAATATTCTAAAATATTACTAGTAAAATAGTGCAAATCGAACCGTCTTGTTGTGAAAATCAGATTGAGCGTTTCATCGACCGTAGATGTCTAAAAACTCAAAAAAAACAAAAACAAAAAACACAAACTCAGAAAAACTGTTTTCGGTGCTAACCTACATTCCTAATCGTTTCTATTTTTTGTTTGTTTTTTTAGTTTTTTAGGTCGCTTTTTAACTACTTGGTCATGTAGCGACCACTTTGATTGTTTTACATTGGAGTAACTGTGAAAGAACTCGACACGTAAGGACAACACAAACATCCATGCCCGAGGCGGGGTTCGACCCGTGACCCGTGGCAACTGCGCTTCTACACCATTATCGACGTCGTCTATCCGGGTCGGCAAATTCTGTTAGAACGTTCACAAAGAATTCTGAAAAATGGATCTTTCCCCGCCAGTTGATTGAGATTGTCGAATGACATTTAGCATTTTTTAATGTTCATAAAACTATCCAGCAGAGTCGCAACACCGAGCTAGAATTCACAAAAGTTTTAGTCGCTTTAAAACATACTTTTCGCACTTAAGGTCTTAAAAATAAACGTTTACCGCTTTTTATCGCCTGAAAGACCGAGTACTAAAAAGTCGACTACTAAAAAGTTACAACTCTGGGTCATTCGAACTGTGCTTACCCCCTGTTTCTAAGAATACACCATCTTATTTAATTTTATTTCAAAAGGAATGACGTGCATCAGAAGACGCCGCCATATCGTGAGGAACAAAGGAACGGACATACACACCCATGTTAGTCGACTCTTATACACCTTCGTTGGCTACTGCGAATATCTTCAAATCGGTTTGAGCTATCGGAATGTTGTTTATGCCAAGTTGTTGTAGTTGATGGGAGAAATGATATTTTTACATTATCAGAAGACGTGGAAATGTAAAACGAATTTTGCCCGTAGTTTCGTCTTGAATATTAACATTCTTACATCATTATATACGTTTCTTCGAGTACTTTAGAATAATGGTAATTTCTAATGGATATACTTAATTATGTTTGAAAAATCAAAGCAGTGTCAATCTCTCAAAATTAAAAATGCTACAAACTAGAAAACATAATACGTTTGTTTCCGCCATCATTTACAATAATTTAGCGCAAATCGAATTTCGTTATTTCAAACCGTTTTGGAGACATTCGCTATGGACAGCATACGTAGTTCATATTTGTGTACAGGTGTATCCAAAATAAAACAACAAAATGGAAAAATGGTAAACTAGTTTTGCGTACGTACAAACACTTGTGAAATGAAGTGAAATTGGGGACATTCGGAAGTAATACATGGTAAATGCCTCTTCATCACTGCTTATCTTGTCAATGCCATTTGAGGAAGTTTTTGAGCATCACGGAATGTGAGTGGGTGTGAATCACGGTAGCAAAATGTCCGCTTTAGATCTTTGCTTCGACATTTCTCCACTATCTACGAGAGCATGCAGCGAATGTGTGATTCTTCACAAGCCAATAAGCGTTGTAATTAGGTCGACAATTGTGACAGGCAATTGGGGGGAGGGTTTAATTAATTAGGGCACATACCAGCCCTCTTTTGTGTGTGTCAGGAGTAACGATCGCCGTAGATTCCGCCCCCCTTTGAAATTCGATTTTCCACCGCCGAACTTCAATTATCACAGGAAGGCTTTTTGATAACACTAGAGAAAACCGTTTTGTTTCTCGAGTTTTAAACCCCTAAACCTGTATTTTAACGGAGAACGACTACGTATGTAGTGGGTGATCAGCAAATGAAGGCTTCACAGATTGACAGTCTGTTGATACTGATTCCGTCATTGGCGGATTTTGAATACCAGCAAATTAGGGGGATAGAACAATACCTCTAGTACTTGGGTGAGATTTCTAGAGGCTGGCTACACCGATTGGTTATTTACCTCGTTTCCTCAGATCAATTGTATATGGATAGCGGAGCAGAACCTTTAATAACGAGCCACGGAGCGTGTGTGACCATTATTCCTTTAGAGTCAGTTGAAGAATTGGTTTTCTATACCTTACAGCCTATTCCCCTTAATCTAGAAAAGCGATGCGAGTCCGGTTATGTCAGGCCAGAGCCTCCAAGAATATAGCGCCCGATGAAGAACACGAAGGAGAATAAGAGAAAGATGAACATTTAACTTTTACTTAGAAAACAAACCTTCGTGAATGTAGATTTCTAATTACATTACTACAGGATATTTCATGAAGCAACGAAAATTTTTAAATTTCTTGTTGAACGAACATGAAAATGATATGAAATATTATTTTTCCCAGATATATTCAAATACTATGTGATAAAGGTATCTTTTTAATGTTCACTAAGCAATATTAAAGTTTCTGTAGCATCAACAAATTCTTTTTATGGACTCTATGCGACGCGGATGATACGTCATAAAATACGCCATTATTAGCTAGCTAGAATACGGGATCTTATTAAGCGTGGAG
>JAZDUA010001526.1:0-58608 GCA_038098605.1 Gryllus longicercus
TTTAAAGGTTACCACAAATTTAAACTTTCAAAATGATATCGTTCAGTTTTAAGATCGTCCTTTCTTTGGACGATTTTGAAAATATTTTAAACAAATCAGATTGGCTCCAGGGATGGAGAAATATCATATGGATGTCTTAATTCTTAACAAGAACTGTTTAAAAAGATGCTCTTCGATCTTTATAATGATATCTTCAATATTTGTACTTCTTTAGAACAATGGTAAAATTATTTCATTGCTTTTATTCCCTAATAAAATACTGATTAATTTTTTATCCCCTAGCTATGCAGAGTAGTTTAAACTTGTGGAAAAATTGATATGTATTTTTTTGTTCTTACATTTGAAATATATAATATTGTTCCCCGATTAGTACGGTTTCAGAAAAAGGAGATTCTGCACTGACAACATGTCAATTCTAACTACCCATATACTTTAAAATTTGTATAAGAAACAGTGTCTTATAGCTGTATTCTTAGACATAAAAGAAGGTTTAGAAAACGTCATTCACAATTTTTTATTAATGATTATATTGATTTGCCGCAGAACATAGTAAGTTTGATTACAAAATTAGTTTATAAAAGAAAACTAGTTTACAAAACAAATACGTCCGTTATTTACTATTCTTAGTTGTAATATGTAAATTGTATTGTTCTTCTACCAGGTTGTATATCAGTCTGGAGAAATAATTAATCTATCTATCTATATCTTTTTTTTAACGAGGGGATCTGTGGAAATCTTCAAAAGACGAAGAGGAGCCCGCACTCCTCAACGTTGTGAGATTTTTACCAGTCTGCGCTTGGCTACCGAACGGTTCACACCTCGTCCGATGCTTATCGCTCCGCAGTACCTCGACTGTGACCAGTGATAAGAAGTGCCCCAGCGGGGCCGTGAATACGGTCGTTCAGAAAGCGAGTCGTCTTTCGTGTGAACGGTGTGAACAGTGCCTCGCTTAGAAAAGTGTGATTTTAGTTTTAGTTAAAGCCAACAAATCTTTAAAACCAGTGAATGGCCACAAATAGTGAAAGTGATGGTGAAAACCTGCATACCAGTGAACCTGTTCAGCCCCCCTCCCCCCGACCAAACAATACTACAACACCAAGAAATTCTTCAACAACAACTGCTACATCTCCAACATCAGCAACAAATGATAGAACTGCAACTTTCCCAGCTTCAAAATCATTATCACGTGCCGACACAACCGCCTCTGCCACAGCAATCATATTCACAGCAACCGCAGCTGCAAGGCACGCAGGAACATGGTAATGAACTTAAACGTAAGAGGTCACGCTCGCCAGAAGAGGATATATCCAGGTACAATATTCCTGTTTCTAATAAGTATAAGCTTCTTGGAACATTAGAAACTAATGAAGAACCCGAAATCGATCCAATTATTAAAATCCCCCCAATCATAGTGCACAATGCAAGCAATTTTCAACTTTTGTTAGATGATATTAAAAAGAACGTTAAGGACGACTTCACAACTAAACAAGAAAAAGACGCTGTTAAAATTTCATTCACTTCAATAAGTGATTATAGAAGCTTTAGGAAATTCTGTGAATCTGAAAAAATTGAGTTCCATTTTTTCAATGACCCAACTGTAAAAACTTTAGCTATAGTTATGAAGGACATTCCTACTACCTACACGGAAAGTGAAATACTGCAGGAACTGATAAGGCTAAAATTCCCAGCAATTAAAGTCGCAAGACTAAATAATAAAGACAAATGCCCCATACCTGTTTGTGCAATAGATCTAGAAAACACATATCAAAGTAAAGAAATATTTAAACTAAACCGATTTTTGTACAGTGTAATTAGAATTCAAAAAAGATTCAAGTCTCATGTAATTCAATGCAAACGTTGTCAAAGATTTGGGCATTCCCAGGCAAATTGTGGCCTGCAGCCTCGCTGCGTCAAATGTACTGGCCAACATCACTACTCTGAGTGTACCAAAATTAAATCTACCCCCCCCCTAAGTGCATTAACTGTGGTCTCGACCACACAGCTAATTATAAAGGCTGCAGCATATACAAAAAGGCAGCAGAGTCAATGAAAAACTCGAAAAACATGCACCCACCTTCTAACATGCCCCACCTAACCACTAGTCACCCTAACCTTGTTACCACTAGACAGGCACCACCACATCCTACCCACCATCCTAATCCATACCTTAGTAACCAATCGAGGTCATATTCTTCATTATTTAAACAGGAGCAATCAAATTTAATCTCAAACATCGTACAACAAGTCATGATAGCGCTTAATTGAAAACACAGTTAAATCTGTTCTGACAAATTTAAATTATGACAAATAAAATAGCCAATATTAAACTTTTAAACTGGAACGCCAACGGATTAAAACGCCAGGAAAATGAATTCAGATATTTTCTAAAGAAAAATGAAATTGAAATAGCTTGCGTAACCGAAACCCATTTAATTCCGGGTGAAAAATTCCACATTCCAGGGTTTAAAATTTTTAGAGGACAGAATCGCCCACAAAGCGTCAGGTGGCGTAGCAATAATAGTAACTAAAAACGTCGAGTGCAGCCAAGTAACTACGCCCTCTTCCCCAAACCTCGAGTCAATAGGAATAGCAGTGAAGAGTAGTATTATCAGTAATAATATCACTAACACTATTGGTACCTCAGCAGCAGCTATTGCTACTACAGCTGATGATAACGCTGGTATTGTTGCTAATGCTAGAACGGACATTGGTAGTGGTGGAAATAGTGACGGTAATACTAATAGTAATAATATTAATAATAACCCTAACAATGACAAACAAGTAATAATTATTGCAGCCTATAAACCTCCCAATAAAAGCTTCCCTGAAAAGGCTTATAGAAAAATATTTAACACATATAATCGTATAATTCTCCTAGGAGATTTAAACAGTAAACACAGAGCTCGGGGCTGCAACTCAATAACTTTACAAGGCAAAAAATTACTGGAATTTGCAAATAATAATAACCTTAATATTCATGCACCAACTGAACCTACACATGTTCCCTATAATTGTAATATAATCCCAGACATTCTCGACATAGTCATAACAAAAATATTAACTTCTCTCTGCTTCAAAAAGTTGTAGCTGAACTAGATTCAGATCATAATCCGATCCTAATATCACACAAAGGAAATTTTAAAGAAATTACATCAGGAAATAACCCATTAGGAAAACATATTAATTGGATTAAATTCGCTTACCTAATGAAAAATAACTATAAATATCCACTCCCTATTAGGTCGATTGCAAATATCGACTCCGAACTAGAAAAGTTTAATGCAGCTATTCTTAATTCTCTAGATCATTCAACAACAACAAAGATATCCCCCCATATGTATAATACAAAAAATAAACTATTTTCCTCCCAAATTCCATGGAAAATTATTAATTTAATTAAATCAAAACATAACTTAAGAAGACTCTGGCAAATAACTCGAAGGCCAGATATTAAAGCAAAACTAAATAAACTATCTAGAGTAGTCAAAAATAGATTAGATAATCACCGCTACACTTCATTCCGTCAGTTTATAAACCAGATTGATCCAAATTCAGCTCATCTTTGGACAACAACAAAAAGAATCACCAGAGATAAAAACGAAATATCCGAATTAAAAGTAAACAATAAGCTACTGCTTTCAGATGACGAAAAGGTCAAAGCGATTGCAGATCATTTACAAAATGTATTTAGACCACACCCGCCAACAACGATACAACACAACAATGAAATTGAAAATTTTATGAAACAACCACTAACTACAGCTGAAACCAAAATAAAGTTTATTTCACCGTCTGAAACAGCTAACATCATTAAACATCTAAAACAACGAAAAACACCCGGTATAGATGGAATCAGTAATAAGATGCTCAAAAATCTTAATAAAAACTCTGTAGCAGGACTAACTGCAATATTTAATGCTATCTTACGCTTTAATTATTTCCCAACTGCCTGGAAGACTGCAATTGTTCTACCTTTTCGCAAGCCAGGAAAAGACCCTCGACGCCCTGAACACTACAGACCAATAAGCCTCCTTCCCTCAATTTCCAAGATTTTTGAAAGACTTCTACTAAAGAGACTTAACAAGTACCTGAAAGACACGGATGCAATACCAGATATTCAATTTGGTTTCAGAGCAAACCACTCCTGCACTCACCAGCTACTAAGGCTTACTGAGTACATTGCACAGAGATTCCAAGAAAAAAAACATACTCTGGCTGCATTTTTGGATATAGCTCAAGCGTATGGCAGAGTCTGGCATACCGGTCTGCTATTTAAAATAAGACAACTTGGAGTCCCTGAGTACATACAGAATATTATTAAAGGTTTTATCTCTGATAGAAAATTTAAGGTCAAAATTAATCACTCCTTTTCTACTCTACGTAATATCACAGCCGGAGTTCCACAGGGCTCAGTTCTCTCACCTATTTTATTTAATATTTTCTTGAGTGACATACCTAAGTATTCCAACGTGGAAACTGCTCTTTTTGCCGACGATACGGCACTGTTTTCAGCAAGCTCAGATATTAACCTAGCATTTAATAGAGTTCAGAATAACCTTAACACCCTAATACAATGGACAAAAAATGGAGAATAGCAATCAATTCTCAAAAATGTCAGACTAAGATATTTACCCTTAGGAGACCTCAAATCCCTCCCAATCTGAAAATAGATGAAAACGAAATACCTTGGAAAAGCGAACCAATAAAATACCTAGGAGTATTGTTATACAAAAAACTCACCTGGAAACCTCATATTCACGCAGCTATCAACAAATCCAATGCCAAAATTTTAAAACTATACCCTCTCATAAATAAACATTCAACACTCAATACCAAATGCCAGATTCTATTATATAAATCTATTATCCTACCCACGCTAACTTACGCATGCCCGGTTTGGGGAAACGCTGCTTCCACCACCATACAAAAAATGCAAATTGTCCAAAATAAAGTCCTCAGAAAGTCAATTAAAGCTCCATGGTTTATACCTAACCACCAAATTCATTGAGAAATCCAAATGGAAACTGTGCTCGAACACATTAAAAAATTAGCAAATAACTTCTATTCTTCCCTTCCCTCATCTCATGCCACTCTGATATTCCAACTAGGTCGAACAGCAAATATCCCAAGCCGAATCAAATCCAAATTTCCCAAAGACATGCTTAAACCCCCCTAAACAAATAATATCATCCCGCATCTAAATATAACCTAGCACGTTCCCTTCCTATTGCCCGCTAGGGCTATCCAAAACAGCTTCCCCCTCCCCCTCCCCCCCAAAAAAAATAAATCCCAGCAGCTCCTAGAAGCAAACAAGGAATTAAACGAGCCAGAGAAATCTAATCTCAATTTGTTAGGGATGCCCAAATCCCAAAATGTCAGTATGTAAAACCGAAAACCCTCGAAAGACCTTCAGGTCGAACGAGAAGAAATAAATTAAAAAAAAAAGATTTTTACCCACTAAAACCACAAACCCTTTGTGTTCCTGGCGTTATCCACCCTGGAACCGCAGTTATGCATTACTTCAGGATGGTGCCAGCTGTATTACTTCGAGGTGTTATTCAGGTTCATCTATGACTGGTTTCTTTCGTCTTTTTCCTTCTTCTTGAGAATGGTGGTGATATATTTCTCTACTGCTGTCCACTTCGCCTTGTTACAGATCATAAGTGTGACCATGTTTCTGGTGAGACATTACACCCGACCTCCCATATCATGCGATGCCTTAGCGTGTCCCATCTCGGGCAATGGAACAGCGTATGTTCGGCGTCATCCACTTCATGGCTGCAGTAGAAGCATATCGCGTCTTCTGTCTTGCCGAATCTTTTAAGGTATGCCTTAAAACATCCATGCCCAGTGAATGCCTGAGTTATGAGATATGTCATGGATCCGTGTTTGTGGCTCATCCATTTGGATATATTCGGGATGAGCCTATGAGTCCATCTGCCGGTCTCTTCTCTGTCCCAACGTTTCTGCCAGCGGTGCATCACGTTTTCTTTCGCTTTTTTAATTGCGCTATCCTTATCTTGTTGCATTCGCCTTCCGTTGCCTTCTTGCTCATTGGAGTAGTTGTAAACTTCTTTCCTTTCTAGAGCAAGCAGGTCAATAGGAGGGACGTTCGCCAGCAGAGGAACAGCACTTCCGGATACAGTTCTATACACCGATGTTATGCGTAGAGCTCCTTTCCTCTGGACAGACTGCATTTTCCTTCTCAGATTATTGTTTTGAAGAGCTTCTGCCCAGATCGCTGCTGCATAGAGCATTTTCGAGTGCATCACACTCATTAAAATTCGTCTCGTCTTGTCGCTGGGGCCTCTGGTGTTCGGCATCAATCTGGAAAGCGTTGCTGCTATTTTTAGGGCTTTTTCCATCGTCTCACTAATGTGTGGTCCAAAACTTAGCTTCCTGTCAATTTCCATTCCTAGGTAGCGAAGGCTCTTACCACATTGTATTTTTTCCTTGCCTATTAGGAATGTTAGGTTGGAGTAGGATAGTCTTTCGGTGATAAGCAATGCTTCCGTTTTATGGGCTGCCACTTCCAGCCCTTTGGACGTCAGCCATTTCATCACTCTTCTCAGGGTGTCGTTTACGATGACCTCTAGTAGAGCCGATGTTTCCGCCGTTGCCACTATTATTGCATCGTCTGCGAAGCCTACTATTGAGATATTTTGCGGGAGTTTTATGCCCAGTAGACTGTCGTACATAATGTTCCACAAGACAGGACCAAGTTTTGAACCTTGTGGGACACCACAGGTCATCTCAATTTCAATAGGTTCTCCTTCTTCTTCGTAAATTGTCTTTCGGTCGCTTAGGTAGCTCCGTATCATACTGGTGAGGTACTCTGGGGTGTTCTTCTCTATCAGAGCCTTGATAATCTCCTCCCATTTGGCCGAGTTAAAGGCGTTCCTGATATCGAGCGTTACGAGGGCACAGAATTCTTTTTTGCTCCCTCTTTGGCTTCTCTTGCCATTTCTACGACTGTTTTGATAGCGTCGACTGTCGATCTACATTTTCGGAAGCCATATTGCATTTCCGACAGACCGTGTGTTTCATGTAGCCATGTCTGTAGTCTTTGCAGAATCAGGCCCTCAAATACCTTTCCCATCGTGTCTAGTAGACAGATTGGTCTGTAAGACGTGGGCTCGTGTTGTGGTTTGCTGCCTTTTAAGAAGAGAGCATGTCTATATCTATCTATCTATCTATCTATCTATGTCTATCTATATCTATCTATGTTTATCTATCTATTTGTGTTTAGTAAATAGAGGAGTCCCACAAGTTGTGTGTTTATATTTCTTCTATTTGCGTATTCTAAACGTAATAAATCTATACAAATCACTCGAATATTGGAGGAAAGTTGGTGACAGGAAGAGGATAGGTGATGGTGAGGTGGTCAATGAGAAGAGGAGGGTCGGTTCCACACATTATCATAAAAATTATTTTCAATATTATAGTAAAATCATTATGCAAAACTAAAAGATTGGATACACAAAAGAAACCACCATAAAATACCCAAATTTCAATTTATACTGTTTCGAGTTCAAATTAAACAAAACCTGTTGCAAATTACCCATTTCTCATTTAAGTTACGACTAACCTTCCTGTAGAAATCATAGACGGCGTCCTTGGTGTGTAGGAGTAGGAAGGCGAGGAGGTGGTCGTGGCGGTGGGCCGCTAGCACGTAGCCGCCCTGCCTCTCCAGGCACGCGGGCGCGGTGCGCGTCCACAGCGGCGCAGACGGGCTCCACAGCAGCAGCGGCGCCGCGGCGCGGGCGTGCAGGGCGCGTAGCCAGCGCGGGCCGTCGCCCAGGTCCACCACGCCCACCGCCCGGCCCCCGCCCCCCAGCGCCCACTGCACGCCCGCCACGGGCGGCCCCGCGCCCTCCCAAGGCATACACACGCCCCGCGCCTCTACCCCCGCCCACGCCCCCCACAGCGCCAGCGCCGGCGCCAGCCCCAGCTCTCGAACCCGGGTCTCTGCGTCTTTCCGTCCTTTACCCATCGCGTCTGTCTGCCGCTGTGAGGCTTGCGAAATCGCTGTTCCACTTGCTCATACCACTTCCAGGACACATTACACGGGTGATCATAAAGACTGCACGTAACTAAATAAAGAAGGCAATTTAAAATGGACAATTCATATGCGCAACATGAGTGGCGAAATGCTGAAAATGTTCTACATTTCGAAATTATTACTTGACATCATATGTATATGTTTTTGTTGTAATGAACATTAATCGAAACATTTCTTTGCAAAAGAAATGTCAATACACAACATTATATGCTGCCTCGGTTTTCTGAATATTTTGACCGGTATTTCTTCTATCACTCGAAGGCGTGACTGTATAGTGGATGTAGTAAAAACAATATCTTTCATTTGCATCCAATGTCGTTCCAACCACAATTGCAATGAATTATTATTTGTTCCCATGACGGTTGAATACGTTGGTAACCGATGAAGCGAAGAGGGTTCGCGAGTTGTGTAAAGTTTGATGACGAGCAGGGGTTGCAGAGAAAATATCTTTTTCCCAGACCACTTGAGAGATCGTAGATGAGATTGATGGAGCAGAAATACTAAGCGGGTTCCATAGTAGCGGGGGGCCTGGCATTATTTATGAAGGAAGCTACGATGTAAAGGAGAGAAAGGGAGAGAAAACGAGAGGGGGAGCAAGGGAGAGGGGAGAAAGTAAGAGGGGGAGAAAGGGAGAGCGAGAGTAAGAAAGAAGGAGAAAGGTAGAGGAGGAGAAAATGATTGATAGAGAGATAAAAAGTTAGATAGGGAGAATAAAAGAGAGATAGGGAGTACAAAAGAGCGAGAGGGAGAAAAAAAGAGATATAGGGAGAAAAAAGAGATATAGGGAGAAAAAACGGAGATAGGAAGAAAAAAAGAGAGATAGAGAGAAAAAATTAGAGATAGAGAGAAAAAAAGGAAAGTAAGGAAAAGAAAGAGGGAGAAAAATAGAGAGGAATAAAGAGAAAGAAGGAGAAATAGTGAAAAACAGAGATGCGAAAATTGGAAGAGAAAGAAAGAGAAAAAGGGAGAAAGAGTGAGAATCAGAGGTGCGGAAATTGAAAGAGAAAGAAAGACAAAGAGTGAAAAAGAGAAAGATGGAGAAAAATAGAAAGCGAAAAAAGAGAAAAAAAGGAAAAAGACATGAAGGGACAAAGAAAAGACAGAGAGAAAAACAGAGAAAGAAAACGAGAGAGGTTGTAAATAAGCACAATAACAAAGATTGGGTAACAACTAGTGTTGTGTGTGTTATTTGGCGTTTACTATGATATTACCAGTTTAACCTTCCGCGTTTGATACTTACACAATCGGGCGCGTTTGGCACTGCATGTTTTCTCAACAAAACAGTTTCTTAGACCATCAACACTTCTATTAGTTAATTGAAGAAGGAAGAATAAAAACAGACAACTACTCATATTACATTTTTAATGTTAAAACATTTTACGACTCACAGAAATGTAGTTAGATTTAGGTATAGGGTAGTTTATAATACATTGTTTCAGAAAACCTTATAAAACGAAATGTAACAAAAAAATAAAAATAAATGTGTTATTAAATATATAAATTAATTAAATGATTAAGTCAACAGTTCTTAAATTTTTAAAAAGCATCAATTGCCTTAAATAGAGCCGCTTCCAATAACCAAATATGACCAATTTCTTCATCTGTGACAAAAGTGTCAGTCTTTCAGAAAAGATAAACAAAAATAAGACTACAAATAATAGGAAAAATTTATCAAAAAACTACTTTGAACATGTTTGATTTTGCTTACAGTCAGCGCCAGAATGCCCAACAATAACCGTGCTTCCTCCATCGGCCAATGTTTGCCAGTCTGTTGATACATAAAAGTTTACTCTCTATACTATAAAATATTCGTTTTGCGCTAACAGGGATTTTTGTAAGAACATAACGCAAATTGCTCACACGAAAAAATACTTCTTGAATCAGAAGCTTGAAAGATCCCCTGGGACCCCAAGTCCTCAGTTCGCATTTCTGCGCATGGGTAGTTTCGGCCTGGGGAGCTGCACGAACGTGCGCAGCATGGCACGCAGACCCCTGCGCATCTGCGCACGCGCAGCACCCCACCGACTGCGCGCGATCTCTGCGCAGAAGGCGGCGGCGGCCAGCGCCAGCCCCGCGCAGAGCAGCGCCAGGTGCGGCCGCAGGTCCTGCAGCTCCAGGGTCCGGGGTTCATCGCTTTCCGCCTCCGACACCACCTCACCCGTACCCCAAAAGGCACCATTGCGCAGACGCCAGTACATCCCCCATGTTCTGTTGAAGTCGTCTGCCCACTTGAGATCAAGGCCCGCGTCTCGGAACTGAATTAACTTCATATTAATCGGGTCCACCCACGGCCAGTTCCTGGAAATGTAGAAGTAGAGGCAAATTTTCTATAGTCGGGGAATTATGGGAGCACTTAGGTATGTTAGAGGAAACTACGAAAGTATTGCCGCGAAAAAAAAAAACAAATAGCTTCACAATTTGGCCAATAAATGAGTTGGACCTCAGAAGACTATGACTTTTCAGCAATAAATTTTTTGTTGTTGTTGGTGCAATACAACTAGAAACTTGTATAATTGACTATTGGATAAGGAGAAAAATAGCAAGCTGGCTAGTGGTTTTAATTCCCTTTACCTTAACACGTTGCACAACTCCGCAATTATCCCTTATTGCTGGTAAGTACTAAATCTATAATAGCATGATACCCTCATAAATATCGCAAGCTAATATTTTTGTAACAACTAAATTAAAACTTAAAAAGAACATGAATTAGATCAATTATAATTAGCTACATAACTGAAAATTTGCAGGGCCAGGACACCACGTATTTTCTACTATTATATACCACATGTCAGTATTAAAAAAATCAACGAAAACTACTTCGAGCACATCAAGTGTTATTTCTTTAAATTAATCAGATTAAAACTAGTTTTGTTGAAAACGGTCACGGCCTTTTTCGTAATAAACTTTTCTAATTAGAAATTAATACTTCATTAAAAATTAGAAAAAAATTGTTTAAGAGGGTTCGCTTTATCACCTTACCCTCTATTCTGCTCCATGCGCTTCCTGAAAGAAAGTTTCTATTCGAATTATTTGAGGAACCACTTTTCCCACTACACACGTATTTGCTGTGTTTCTCGAAATGAAGAACCTGACGGAAGAGAGAATTTAATAATTGGCGTTTTATTCGCCTCCAATAATATTCCACTGCTTTCTGAGCGACTGTGAAATGAGGGTGATCAAGATTTATTCTGCTCCATACGCTTACTGGAGGAATGTTACCATTTGAACTATTTGTGGAACATCACCCTCAACTACAAAAATCTTTGCTGTCGTTCTCCAAATTATGTCCACATGCAAAAGTTTACTTTCTTTGCTACAAAGAATGCAATTTTGTTGTCCAATTTGAAATATAGTATATAATCCATATAATGCAGTGGTATTGAAAAACGTGTTTGTTACTATTTACGAACATAACATAACGAAACTACTATCATTAACGAAATATGGGAAGGGAATTCCGAAACTGACGGCGACAAAGTACTTGGGGACTCCCCTCAGCTCACAAAGTAAAGGGAAAGGAGAATAACGAAATCTGTTCCAAGACTCACAACGACGTAAACAAGCGGGGATTCACGTTGCACGTGCCCAGACGGACCAATCACGACGACTTTACTCGACACTGACCCAATCAGACTGATGAGACTGATCACGTGACGACGGAGGAACCGAATGCAAATGTTATTCGGTGAGAGATTGTTGGAGAGAAAGATACAGTGAGCGAGTGGAAGCAGACGTGTCGAGAGAGGCATAAGGCAGCCAAATGAGTAAGAGGTGCCCGGGAGATGTCTGGTGACAAGAATATGCTAATACGAGAAAAATACGGGAACGTGAGCGAAGACTGACGTCAGTGGTGGAGAGACGGAGAAAGCCCTAAAACCTATACGAGATCTCCAGGGTGGTCTTCTCCAAACGCACCGGGAATCGAACTGTGGCCGCGGAACCGAATCCACTCATTCCGTTTGTTCGTGGCGCCGAGTCACTTCATACGAACGGCGTCGGCGGTGGAGGCGGCTGAGTAGAGCGGTGCGGGGTCCGCGCCATCGGCGTGACTTCCAATGGGGCCATCGCTGCAGGGAAAGGGCGCCGAACTCTGCAACGCCATCCAAACGACGCCCCACTCGACAGCAGCAAATCAACTGCACTGTAACATTGCTCCGTCGCGAGGCTAGCGGACCTCTTTTATGTGCTAATAAATGTGCTCGAAATACCCTAAAAGATGTCATTTCGAAACCCAGTCAGTCCCTTTGGATTTCCCTAAACATGCATTTGAGCTTCCCTCCAATGCGTGTGGTAATGGGTCTCTGGATCTATCTGAGCAAATTGCGATCCTTGCCGCGATCACTAAGGAGTCGCACAGCTGGTCCGCCAATAGTAGCAGTCACCAGACATTCTGACAAGAATTTGCGGTCACATTTGGCGCCGAGCCGGGTCACGAACCCGGCCACAGTCACAATTAATTAATACTACTTCGATTCATATTCATTCGGACGATTTTTTAGGAAGATTTAATCTGAGTTATTTTAAATCACCAGTTTACAAACTACGTGCGTACCATTACTTACCATTTCGTAATCATATATTCCCATACGGGTGATGCTGCGTCGAAAAATTTCATTAACGCAGTATTTTTACGATATGCAGACATAAACAGAGGCCAATATCTATCGGTTGAAAGTGCAGCGTAAAGATTTTCAGCCAGATACAATTGTTGGTCCCTCGAATTGTTATAATATTTGATATTCAGTTTTAAAAAATATTTGACTTTCTCTTCTGTGCAAATACTATCATTTTTATGTGCACAAAATACTTTCATCCCGTCTGCTGTAGGCTGAGAATTTATTGGAGCCAATATTGTCATTCCGGTTGCAATCAGTTGGTCAATAGTTTTGATGTCCGGGTAGCGTTGTGGTATCATAATCAGGTCGAAAAGACGGCCCTAGAAAAGAATCAATTGTTTGGTATGTAATTCATTGTACTATTGGGGACATTGATACTTTATCGTGGTGCAAAAATTTCACACAAGAATTATCACTTTTCTAAATATATTTATAATCAGTATTCCATTTGCTTTTATATTTGATTTAGTTTTTATTTTTTTCTGCTCGTAACGTCGTCTGAATGTATCCTAGAATCATCATTGCCGAAGCCTCTCACTGACTCTGACCAGGAGGTCCTAGGGTTCGAATCTTGCGGCGGGTATTAGACTTTCACTGCATAGCTAGGTCGATTTCAGTTGTAGACTCGGTGAGATTACTCTGATCAGGCTGCTCTGATCGGTAGATTCTAACAGGTATAATGCAAGCCTTTGCATCCGTGAGTTATAACTGTTAACACAAGTCATGTTCGTAATTAGAAACTGATTTTCATGTAACAAGGCATATTCATGTACAATTGGAGTAAGGCTGACAACATTAAATATCTGCAGTTGTTTCTGACTAGAGTAAATATTATAATATTCCTCAACTGAATATGTTCTCTTGAATAGATATAAATAAAAATATAAAATATTCACTGATGGAAAACGCATCTCTTCGTAATTAATATTGTTTCAAAGCTGAAGTTGATTTAATGCAGAATCTAGCTTTAAACGGCCATACTCAGAACTGCGTAATATGTCATTGTAGGGCTAGTGGTGTGCCAAAGAAATGATTCAAAACATACACAGAAAATAAAATACTCTGTTTAATCTTATCCAGAAAGATTATCTTGGTGTTTTTAATTCAACTTGATTTTACATAGACATTAACTGACGCCCTTTCATGGCTGCTGTGGGTGCACTCAAAGGACTAATTCTCCAAAACTGTAATTGAAAGTTCAACTAGTGGAGCTACAGAAGGGCACAGATTATCCCGTTATAGTTTTCTATTCCTTTTGGTCTCGCCTGGCTATTCTGACAAGCCACATCCTCATGCTTACTGATATCTATGAACGCCCAAAATACATTGTTTGATATTTTCTATTTTTTTTCAATTTCATAATTATGGAATGGAAATATTATTTTAAGAATATTAAAGACTGGTAAAACTCCGTTCTAAAGGGGAATTTTTCTTGCAACATGTAAAACTTTTTTAAGAAACAGGCGTTTAAGCGCCTCTGTATACACAAAATTTGAAAATATTTTTAACTGAATGATTTTGAAAAACTTCATTAGAAGTCATTAGAAGTGCTTTAACTCCTAAATACAATAGTGTAAATAAACTACTTTTGAAGTTTCTGTCATTTGGGGCGGTTGCATTTCTACTGTAACCGTTGCTGTATACGCGACGATAATAACGGGGCTCAAGAGTTTCCGTACTAGAATACATCAGTGAGAATTATCAATGGAGTGATACTCGCGTATCAGACAATCACACTTTAAGGACAAAATGATGCAGATGTTGGCGCCCAAAATAATCAAATAACAATTAATTAGATTCAAAAACATGAGAATAAATATTGCGAATATATTTGCGCCTTTTGATTATTCTGATAAAATCCTGAATACTTATTTTGACAGAAATAGCATTACCCTTTAATTCAATAAAAACTTACAATGTCAACGCAAACTTTCTCTTAACTTTGGAGCAGAGGAAAGCAAAGGAATAGGAACAGGGAAAGGAAAGGAACAGGGAGGGCCGTGTTCTCACTTGGTAGGCGGTGGCGACGACGACGGCGGAGGCGAGCAGCGCGGCGGCCAGCTGCAGGCGCTGCGGCGTGGCGCGCACCCTGTCCTGCGGGGCGCCCCCGCACGAGGAGAAGGCGCGCAGCGCGGCGGCGGCGCTGGCGGCCAGCGACTCGCCCGCCACCACGCGCCACGCAAGCGCGTACGCCACCGCCGCCCCCAGCAGCGCGAGCCAGATGCGCGGGGAGAACACGCGCAGCGGCAGCGACCACGCCGGCAGCTTAGCAGGCGCTGGCACGGCCACTATGTCCCTAGAGACTAATTGTGACGTGGGTATGAAGTCACTGGAAAGCAACATGCCATGTTCTGGGAGGCACAAATCTACTACGAAATCTGCGCGATTAAATACTACATCACGTATGTAATTTAATTCATTTGTGTACCATTTTGCGGTTTGTTGTCCCTGAAACATTTCAAGTGTAAAGTTATCATCATTAAGGGAGAGTAAATAAAGTTTTCTTCAAGAAATTAGTATAGCATTTTAAAATTATTTAGCACATTTTTCACTGTAAATGTAGTTTTTACTAATTAAAGTGGCGTCAAAGGCTTTATAAAAATAATATAAGGAGCATTTTATCTTCATGAAAAATATTAAAGAATTGGATGCCAAATCAAATTTTAATAACAAAAACTATAAAATTAAGGTATCGGCTTTGCACGTGCATAACTTAAAGTGTATTATCGTTTATATATATATGTATGTATGTATGTATATATATATATATATATATATATATATATATATGAATAAGACAATTATTTATGCAGGTTAATAATTAGCTAAATTTGTTTCCCTGTAAACACAGTTGAGTTTTATTCCTTTTTATGAAATATCACTTACATTATCCATTACAAAGTCTATTTAACATAAACATTTTGCTCTTACCTGTAAATAGAGAAACGACAATTAATACTATCTAACCGCTTCTCTGTTTACACCACTTACTTTAATTACAATGTATCTTTCTTATAAATTCCTTTAAGCTATACTCATGCGTATTTAAGTATCTTTCAACAGTCGTATCACTCATTCCATCTAGCGTTCCTTAGTCTCAACCACGCGCAACCACTCTTAAACACGCGCCAAGGGTGGAAAGCACGACATGTTCAAAATAAAGAAAATATTTTTTTCTTTATATGTGAATATATATATATATATATATATATATATATATATATATATATATATACACAGTCTCTGTATTCCTCTGAATCCGCAACCCTATCCACCTTTCTATCCATCTCCCAGTTGTCTCCGTGTCCACCTGTCTCCTTTCCATTACAATTATCTAAACTTTGCAAGTTAATGAGCAGATTTCTTACCTCCACACTTGTGCCAAATTTTCTGATATCTTTCCCATAAATACGAAGATGAAGTCTCGTTTCTAGCTCTTTTCTCTTGAGATACTCGGGACCTGCAAGCCGGATGGTGATTCCATCAATTGCTACACGTGTGAGTTTCGTCTCTTCATTTCGTGTGAAAAGATAATACAAGGCTCGGCCTCCGAGGTCCCTGGAGCGAGTTGCCACCAGCGCCTTGGCCTGACGCGTGCATGCCTCACTGCGCTCCTCACACTGGGTAAGCAACCCCCTTTTGTTTCCATCGGGGGCCACGAAATCGACGGCCAGCGCCCACCACCGCCCCTCCCCCTCCCGTTCGCGCAGCAGCAGCCCGCGGAAGCCCTGGTGGCGCTGCCACAGCGCGGCCAGCACGCGCCGCCCCGCACGCATCTGCGCCCCAGCCGCGCTCCCGGCCTCACGCACTCGCCTTCCGCCGCTCCTTTGTTCCTCGGGAAGCTCCTGCAGATCGTCCTCTACCAGTTTCTCAAAGATTTTCTGTGGTTTCTGCTGACGCTCTAGGTATTTATCGTGCTTTCGTGACGTCTCGTCATTCTGTAAATTATGATCAACGTAAATATATTCATGAAAGAGTTTTTGTGATTGCTTGTTGTTGCAAATGTTACGTTGTGATAGAAAGGTTTTCTCAAGAAATGTCTGAAATGACAAATTATCTATCCAGTCGCTTTCACGGTTGGATTTTTTCGTCAAATGAATTCGCGTCTGTTTATTCGAGTTTATATTCTCTATTTGACTTTCGTCCAAGATACTCTGGCTTTCAAAGGGATTTAGGACGTTGTTTTGTATTAACTGGTCATTTTGAAAAATGTTTTGACGATCCCTCACAATTTTACGACTTTTTGAATGTGCATACTTGATCATTTGCCTTTCTCGATCTTCCTTGAAGTCAATATTCTGTGAAAATCGATAACTTTCTCTGTTTTCTTTCTTGCAATTGCGAATTTCAGGTTTTCTTCCAATCGCTAAAACGACTGGTGCTGAAGAGTGTAGTTCAAAGTTTCGATAGAATATCGCGCCAGTTGTTATAACCTGAAAGAAAAAAAACATTTTTCTATATTAAAAACCCGCTTATGAATATTTCGCTGCCATAATTGATTTAAAAGCAATTTTAGAATTCCATCGCGTAGACTGCCTTTACTATTCTTCTTTCACCCTAATAAAAATCCCTACATAAACAAATGCGCCTTTCGGCGCCAAAACTCCCTAAGAGGCCGCCATTCGGTTTATCCTAAGTTGTCAAGCCGACTTTCTCCGCGTACGGCGAAAGACAGTGAGCACACCCGCAGACTCTCTAATCGAAAGGCTCCATCGATGCTGATTCCCTAAGATGCCGCCATTCGGTTTATCCTAAGTTGTTATGCCGACTTTCTCCGCGTACACCCGAAGTCAGTGAGCACACCCGCAGACTCTCTAATCGAAAGGCTCCATCGATGCTGATTCCCTAAGAGGCCGCCATTCGGTTTATCCTAAGTTGTTATGCCGACTTTCTCCGCGTACACCCGAAGTCAGTGAGCACACCCGCAGACTCTCTAATCGAAAGGCTCCATCGATGCTGATTCCCTAAGATGCGCCATTCGGTTTATCCTAAGTTGTTATGCCGACTTTCTCCGCGTACACCCGAAGTCAGTGAGCACACCCGCAGACTCTCTACTCGGAAGGCTCCATCGATTCTGATTCCCTAAGATGCGCCATTCGGTTTATCCTAAGTTGTTATGCCGACTTTCTCCGCGTACACCCGAAGTCAGTGAGCACACCCGCAGACTCTCTACTCGGAAGGCTCCATCGATTCTGATTCCCTAAGATGCGCCATTCGGTTTATCCTAAGTTGTTATGCCGACTTTCTCCGCGTACACTCGAAGTCAGTGAGCACACTCGCAGACTCTCTAATCGGAAGGCTTAAACGAAGCTGATTCCCTGAGACGAAGAGCAAAGCGTCATTCCACGGAACCAGAGAAGGATCCGCGATGAAGACTAAGTCACAGTGCAGCAGTGGTCACCATGCGATTCTTTGCACTACTCTCAACGGCGCATCCATGTGGCGTAGAAGGGGGAACAGTGTGTCAACATCCATAATCACATCTTTTTGTAATATACTTTTAGAGATGGAATTATTTGTTGTCCAATATACAAAATATTAATGTAGGAAATATCACATTGCCAGTGAAATATTACTCACCCTCCGGAAATTGTCATGGACGGCGTCCTTAGTGTGTAGGAGCAGGAAGGCGAGGAGGTGGTCGTGGCGGTGGGCCGCTAGCACGTAGCCGCCCTGCCTCTCCAGCCACGCGGGCGCGGTGCGCGTCCACAGCGGCGCAGACGGGCGCCACAGCAGCAGCGGCGCCGCGGCGCGGGCGTGCAGGGCGCGTAGCCAGCGCGGGCCGTCGCCCAGGTCCACCACGCCCACCGCCCGGCCCACGCCCACGCCCGCGCCCCCCAGCGCGCACTGCACGCCCGCCACGGGCGGCCCCACCTGTACCCACGGTACACACACGCCCCGCGCCTCTACCCTCGCCCACGCCTCCCACAACGACACCGCCAGTGCCAGCCCCAGGGCTCGAACCCCGATCTCTCCGTCTTGCCACCCTCTACCCATCGCGTCTCTCTGCCGCTGTGAGGCTTGCCCCGTTGCGACATCGCTGTTTCACTCTCTCATACACATGCACGTCACACATTTTCACGGTTCCGGGACACATTACACGGGTCTTCATACAGACTGCACGTAACTAAATAAAGGAAGGCAATTTAAAATGGACATTTCATATGCGCAACATGTGTGGCGAAATGCGGAAAATGTTCTACATTTCGAAATTATTACCTGAGAATATCATATGTTTATGTTTTTGTTGTAATTAACATTAATCGTAACGTTTCCTTGTAATAGAAATGTCAATTGACCATATTCCTTACTGTCTCGGTTTTCTGAATATTTTGACCAGCATTTCTTCTATCACTCGATGAATGCGTGACTGTATAGTGGATATAGTAAAAACTATCTCTTTCATTTGCATCCAATATCGTTCCACCAACAATTGCAATGAATTATTGTTTGGTCACATGACGGTTGAATACATAGTTAACCGATGAAGCGAAGAGGGTTCGCGAGTTGTGTAAAGCTTGATGACGAGCAGGTGTTTGAGAGAAAATATCTTTTTCCCAGAACACTTGAGAGATCGTAGATGAGATTGAAGGAGCAGAAATGCTAAGCGGGTTCCATAGCAGCGGGGGTCCTTGCATTGTGTATGAAGGAAGCTACGATGTCAAGGAGAGAAAGCGAGAGGGGGAGAGAGGGGGAGCAAGGGAGAAGGGAGAAAGTAAGAGGGGGAGAAAGGGAGAGCGAGAGTAAGAAAGAAGAAGAAAGGCCGAGGGGGAGAAAAGATACATTGGGAGAATAAAAAAGATACGAAAAATAAAAAGATAGGTAGAATAAAAGAAAGATAGGGAGAGAAAAAGAGAGATAGGGAGAAAAAATAGAGATAGGGAGAAAAAAATAGAGATAGGGAGAAAGAAGTCATGAGGGAAAAAGGGAGATAGGTAGAAAAAAGAGAGATAGGGAGAAAAAAGAGAGAGGGGAAAAAGGAGAGATAGGGGAAAAAGGAGAGATAGGGGAAAAAGGAGAGATAGGGGAAAAAGGAGAGATAGGGGAAAAAGGAGAGATAGGGGAAAAAGGAGAGATAGGGGGAAAAGGAGAGATAGGGGGAAAAGGAGAGATAGGGGGAAAAGGAGAGATAGGGGGAAAAGGAGAGATAGGGGGAAAAGCAGAGATAGGGGGAAAATCAGAGATAGGGGGAAAAGGAGAGATAGGGGGAAAAGGAGCGATAGGGGGGAAAGGAGAGATAGGGGGAGAAGGAGAGATAGGGGAAAAAGGTGATATAGGGGGAAAAGGTGAGATAGGGGAAAAGGTGAGATAGGGGGAAAAGGTGAGATAGGGGGAAAAGGAGAGATAAGGAGAAAAAAATAAGAGATAGGAAGAAAAAGAGAAAGAGGGAGAAATAGTGAGAAACAGAGATGCGGAAATTGGAAGAGAGAGAAAGAGAAAGAGGGAGAAAGAGTGAGAATCAGAGGTGCGGAAATTGAAAGAGAAAGAAAGACAAAGGGTGAAAAAGAGAAAGATGGAGAAAAATAGAAAGCGAAAAAAGAGAAAAAAGGAAAAAGAAACGGAGGGACAAAAAAAGACAGAGAGAAAAACAGAGAAAGAAAACGAGAGACGTTGTAAATAAGCACAATAACAAAGACTAGGTAACAACTAGTATTGTGTGTGCTATTTGGCATTTACTATTATTAGCAGTTTAACCTTCCGCGTTTGATACTTACACAATCGGGCGCGTTTGGCACTGCATGTTGCCTCAACAAAACAGTTTCTTACACCATCAACACTTCTGTTAGTTAATTGAAGAAGGTAGAATAAAAACATACAACTATTCATATTACATTTTTAATGTTAATACATTTTACGAATCACAGATTTCTAGCGAGATGTAGGTATAGGATAGTTAATAATACTTTATTTCAGAAAACCCTATAAAACGAAATATAACAAAAAAATTAAATTAACTATAATCTCGTTATTAAATAGATAAATTAATTAAATGATCGAGTCTACTGTCTTTAAATTTTTAAAAAGCATCAATTGGTGTACATCAAGCAGCTTCCAATAACTCAAGATGACAGATTTCTTCATCTGCTATACATGTGTCAGTCTTTTAACAAAGATAAACATAAACAAGACTACAAGTAATATAATAAAATCATCAAAAACTACTTTGAACTAATTCCATATTGCTTACAGTATTCGACAGAATGACCAAGAAAAACGGTGCGTCCTCCATCGGCCAGTGTTTGCCAGACAGCTATCTACAATGCATCATGGCAGTAATACAATGTTTTTCGCTTCTTTCTACCATCAAATTATTTAAATTCGAAGTTATTCAAAATTAGAAACACTTCCGTCTCCAATTACTTACAATTTTACCCTCTATACTATAAAATATTAGTTTTGCGCTAGCAGGGATTTTTGTAAGAAAATGACACAAAATGACACGAAAAAATATTTCTTGAATCAGAAGCTTGAAAGATCCCCTGGCACCTCCGAGTCCTCAGTTCGCATTTCTGCGCATGGGTAGTTTCGGCCTGGGGAGCTGCACGAACGTTCGCAGCAGGGCGCGCATACATCTGCGCATCTGCGCACGCGCAGCCCCCCACCGACTGCGCGCGAGCTCTGCGCAGAAGGCGGCGGCGGCCAGCGCCAGCCCCGCGCAGAGCAGCGCCAGGTGCGGCCGCAGGTCCTGCAGCTCCAGGGTCCGGGGTTCATCGCTTTCCGCCTCCGACACCACCTCACCCGTACCCCGAGTGGCACCATTGTACAGACGCCAGTACATCTCCCATGTTCTGTTGAAGTCGTCTGTCCACTTGAGATCAAGGCCCGCGTCTCGGAACTGAATTAACATCAGATTAATCGGGTCCACCCACGGCCAGTTCCTGGAAATGTAGAAGTAGAGGCAGATTTTCAACAGGTAGGGAATTATGGGAGCACTTAGGTATGTTAGAAAAAACTACGAAAGTATTGCGGCGATAAAAAACAAATGGCTTCACAATTTGGCCAGTAAATGAGTTGGACCTCAGAAGACTATGAATTTTCAGCAATGAATTTTTTGTAGTTGTTGGTGCAATACAACCAGAAACTTGTATAATTGACTATTGGATAAGGAAAAAATAGCAAGCTGGCTAGTGATTTTAATTCCCTTCACCTTAACACGTTGAACAACTCGGCAATTGTTCTTTATTGCTGGTAAGTACTAAATCTAGCATGATACCCTTATAAATATCGCAAGCTTATATTTTTGTAACAACTAAATTAAAATTTAAAAAAAACAAGAATTAGATCAATTATATTTAGCTACATAACTTAAAATTTGCAGGGCCAGGACACCACGTATTTTCTACTATTATATACCACTTTTCAGTATTAAAAAAATCAAAAAAATCAACGAAAACGATTTCGAGAGCATCAAGAGTTATTTCTTTAAATTAATCAGATTAAAACTAGTTTGGTTGAAAACGGTCACGGCCTTTCTCGTAATAAACATTTCTAACTAGAAATTATTACTTCATTAAAAATTAGAAAAAATTAGTTTAAGAGGGTTAGCATTACCATCTTACCCTCTATTCTGCTCCATACGCTTCCTGAAAGAATGTTTCCATTCGAATTATTTGTGGAACAACGTCCCAACTACACAAGTATTTGCTGTGTTTCTCGAAATGAAAAACCTCACGAAAGAAAGAATTTAATAATTGGCGTTTTATTTGCATCCAAAAACATTCTAATGCTTTTAGAGCAGCTATGAAATAAGGGTGATTAAGATTTATTCTGCTCCATGCGCTTACTGGAGGAATGTTACCATTTGAACTATTTGTGGAACATCACCCTCAACTACACAAATCTTTGCTGTCGTTCTCCAAATTATGTCCACATGTAAAAGTTTACTTTCTTTGCTACAATGAATGCAATTTTGTTGTCCAATTTGAAATGTAATATATAATTCATATAAATTCCGTCAAATTATTCCCATTACAATACCATATAATTCATATAATACAGTGGTATTTAACAACGTGTTTGTTTCTATTTACGAACATAACATTATGAAACTACTATCATTAACGAAATATGCCAAGGGAATTCCCCAACTGACGGCGACAAAGTACTTTGGGACTCCACTCAGTTCACAAGATAAAGGGAAAGGAGAATCACGAAATCTGGTCCAAGACTCACAACGCCGCCAAAAATCTGGGATTCACGTTGCACGTGACCAGACGGACCAATCACGACGACTTTACTCGACACAAACCCAATCAGACTGCTTAGACTGATCACGTGACGACGGGGGAGACGAATGCAAACGTGAGTCCGGAGACAGACTGTCGGAGAGAAAGATACTGGGAGCGAGTGGAAGCAGACGTGTTGAGAGAGGCATAAGGCAGCCAAATGAGTAAGAGGTGCCCGGGAGAAGTATAGTGACGAGAATATGCAATTAGGAGGGACATACGCGGGTGTGAGTGAAGACTGGCGTGAGTGGTGAAGAGATGGAGAAAGCCATTAGACGTATACGAGAGAACGAGCCTATGCATCTCCAAACGCGCCGGGAATCGATTTGTGGCCGCGGAACCGAATCCACTCATTCCGTTAGTTCGCGGCGCCGAGTCACTTGATACGAACGGCGTCGGCGGTGGGGGCGGCTGAGTAGAGCGGTGCGGGGTCCGCGCCATCGGCGTGACTTTCAATGGGGCCATCGCTGAAGGGAAAGGGCGCCGACCTCTGCAACGCCATCCGATCGACGCGCCACTCGACAGCAGCAAATCAACTACACTGTAACTTTGTGGCGTCCGGGGGCCTAGCGGGCTTCTTTATGTCCTAATAAATGACCTCGGAATACACGACATTTTGTCATGAGGTTTCGAAGAGAGGTTGCATTGCCCTACCCAAGCCACCCTTATAAATAACAACCACCCTGATTCGATCTCACCTCAAATGGGAGTGGGATTGGGACTGTGGAGCTCTGGGCAAATAGTGATCTTTGCATCCAACGCCAGGGTTCCACTGGAGGGCCGCCAGTGTAGCTGCCACGAGATCAGCTGTTCCCGTGACCTTCTGACGAGAGTCGGCGTCTACATTTGGCCCCGCGCCGGGTCACGAACCCCGCCACGGGCACAATTAATTAATACTACTTCCACTCATACAAGTCCGTCCCACAGAAAAGATGACTGACGTGAAATAAAATACAAGAAGTTTTTTGTTCTTAGTGTACATGTTTTTTTATTCAAAATAGTCTCCTTGTAGGTCAGTACATAACTGGAAGCGTTGGAAAAATTGTTCAAAACAATTCTGATATTCAACAATTGGAATTGCCTACAGGATCGTTGTCGTAGCCTTCTGGATATCGGAAATTGTGTCGAAACGCCGTCCTTTCATGGCCATTTTCAGTTTGGGAAATAGCCAAAGTCGCACGGAGCAAAATCCGGCGAATACGGAAGATGGTCAAGCGCAACAATACCTTTTTCAGCCAAGAATTGGCGAACGATCTTGCTAAACGAGTTAGAACACCCAAGTAGTAATGTGCGTTCATCATTTGACCTTCTGGAGCAAATTTTTTATGGATTATTCCTTTGGAATCAAAGAAAACTGTGAGCAGTGTCTTGACACGACTTTTCTTCATTCGCACTTTTTTCGGTTCGGAGATTCTGGTCCTTTCCATTCCGAGCTCTGGCGGTTTGTAAGTGGCTCGTATTGAAAACACCGCGTTTCATCACCGGTTACGATGCATGACAGGAAGTCTGCGTCCTCATCGGCCGATCGTTTCATGGCTCTCTAGTGTTCCACTCTGCAATGCTTTTGATTGTCTGTGAGTGAGTGGGCACAAAGTGACAACAGATCTACTTTTTGCCCAGATTTTCAATCAATATGCACAATTGTTTTAGCAATTCCAGTGAGCTCCTCGATTAACGTGGTAGATGCACAACGATCATTTCGTTGAATTTCAGCCACTTTTTGAACATTTTCTTCGACTCGAACTGTCGCTGATGCTCCTGGACGTGGATCGTGTTCAATGCTTTCTCTTCCATCACGAAATCTTGCATACCAATTAAAAACGTTTTTGCGACTCATTGCTTCACTACCATAAACACGTTGTGTCATTTCAAAAGTCTCTGTGGCACTTTTACCAATTTTGAAACAAAACTTAATGTTCGCACGTTGCTCCACTGCTCTTTTCACGACCGAAGGTCAAAACATACTGTTGCAGTTTTATTTACTGCGAGCAGTCTGTGATGCCAGTGCTGTTCCTTTTAAAACTGAAGGTAGTCGAAACAAAACCCTACTTAATTCCTGCATAAGATCACAGATTGCGCGATTGGTTCCACGAATATAAAATCTGTCACCTTTTCTGTGGGACGCGCTGTGTATCTTCATCCGAACGATTCTTTAGGAAGATTTAATCTGAGAAATTTTTAATCGCCTATGCACAAGTTTCGTACTACTTCCATTACTTACCATTTCGTAATCATATATTTCCATTCAGGTGACGCTGCGTCGAAAAATTTCATTGACGAAATCATTTTACGATTTGTAGATATCACCAGAGGCCAATCTCTATCGGTTGAAAGTGCAGCGTAACGATTTTCAGCCAGATACAATTGGTGGTCCCTCGAATTGTTAAAATATTTGACATTCATCTTTATAAAATATTTGACTGTCCCTTTTCTGCAAACACTATTATTTCTCTGTAAACAAAATACTTTCAACCTGTCTATTGTAGGCTGAGAGACTTTAGCAGCCAACACTGTCATTCCGGAGGCAATGAGTTGGTCTATTGTTTTGATGTCCGGGTAGCGTTGGGGTATCATAATCAGGTCGAAGAGACGGCCCTAGAAAAGAATCACTTGTTTAGTAATTAATTTATTGTACAAATGGAGACATTGATACTTTATCATATAGCAACAGTTTCGCACAAGATTTAGCAGATTTCGAATTATGTGGTATTTGTTTTTATATTTTTTATGCTCGTAATGTCGTCTGAACGTATCCCAGACACATCAATGCCAAAGCCTCTGCACCGACTCCGACCAGGAGGTCCTAGGGTTCGAATCCTGCGGCGGATATTCGACTCTCGCTGCATAGCTACGTACATTTTAGCTGCCGACTGGGAGAGATAACTAGGATGAGGTTGCTCTGATCGGTAGATTCTAACAGCTATAACGCAAGCCTTCACTTTCGTGACTTTGTTTCAACAATACTGTTTACAAAAAGTTTTCGAATCTCTGACAGTTTGGGCGGTTGCATTTGTACCTAGCCGTCGCTGCATATGCGATCATGTAATATTTGATGATTGCGAATATATTTGCGCTTTTTGATAATTCTGATAACAAGCTGAATACTTTTTTAGACAGAAATGGCACCACCTATTAAACCAATAAACACTAACATGTCAAAGAACGCTTACTCTTAATTTTGACTAGATAAAAGCAAGCAATAGCATTGCAAACGAATATAGGGAGAGCCGGTTCTCACTTGGTAGGAGGCGGCGACGACGACGGCGGAGGCGAGCAGCGCGGCGGCCAGCTGCAGGCGCTGCGGCGTGGCGCGCACCCTGTCCTGCGGGGCGCCCCCGCACGAGGAGAAGGCGCGCAGCGCGGCGGCGGCGCTGGCGGCCAGCGACTCGCCCGCCACCACGCGCCACGCCAGCGCGTACGCCACCGCCGCCCCCAGCAGCGCGAGCCAGATGCGCGGGGAGAACACGCGCAGCGGCAGCGACCACGCCGGCAGCTTAGCAGAGGGAGGCACGGCCACTATGTCCCTAGAGACTAATTGTGACGTGGGTATGATGTCACTGGAAAGCAACTGGCCATGTTCTGGAAAGATCCCATATACTGTGAAATCTGAGCGAGTAAATACTACATCACGTATGTGATTTAATCCATTTGTGTACGATTTTGCGGTTGGTTGTCCCTGAAACATTTCAAGTGTAAAGTTGTCATAACTAAGGGAGAGTAAATAAAGTTTTCTTCAAGAAAAAAGTATAGCATATTAAAATTTTTTAGCACATTTTTCATTGTAAATGTAGTTTTTACCAATTAAAGGGGCGTCAAAGGCTTTATAAAAATAATATAAGGAGCATTTTATCTTCATGAAAAATCTTAAAGAATTGGATGCCAAATCAAATTTTAATAACAAAAACTATAAAATTAAGGTATCGGCTTTGCACGTGCATAACTAAAAGTGTATTATCGTTTATATATATATATATATATATATATATATATATATATATATATGAATAAAACAATTATTTATGCAGCTTAATAATTAGCTAAATTTGTTTCCCTGCAAACACAGTTGAGATTTATTCCTTTTTATGAAGTATCACTTACATTATCCATTACAAAGTCTATTTAACATAAACATTTTGCTCTTACCTGTAAACAGAGAAACGACAATTAATACTATCTAACCGCTTCTCTGTTTACACCACTTACTTTAATTACAATGTATCTTTCTTATAAATTCCATTAACCTATACTCATGCGTATTTAAGTATCTTTCAACATTCGTACCACTCATTCCATCTAGCGGTCCTTAGTCTCAACCGCGCGCAACCACTCTTAAACACGCGCCAAGGGTGGAAAGCACGACATGTTCAAAATAAAGAAAATATATTTTCTTTACATAAATTATATATGTATATATATATATATATATATATATATATATATATATATATAGGATATATATATTTATATATACACACACAGTCCCCGTATTCCTCTGAATCCGCAACCCTATCCACCTTCCTATCCATCTCCCAGTTGTCTCCGTGTCCACCTGTCTCCTTTCTATTACAATTATCTAAAAATTGCAAGTTAATGAACAGGTTTCTTACCTCCAGAACTGAACCAATATTTATATCTTTCCCATAAATACGAAGATGAAGTCTCGTTTCTAGCTCTTTTTTCTTGAGATACTCGGGACCTGCAAGCCGGATGGTGATTCCATCAATTACTACACGTGTGAGATTCGTCTCTTCATTTCGTGTGAAGAGATAATACAAGGCTCGGCCTCCGAGGTCCCTGGAGCGAGTTCCCACCAGCGCCTTGGCCTGACGCGTGCATGCCTCACTGCGCTCCTCACACTGGGTGAGCCATTCCCTGCTCCCCCCACCGGGGGACACGACATCGACGGCCAGCGCCCACCACCGCCCCTCCCCCTCCCGTTCACGCAGCAGCAGCCCGCGGAAGCCCTGGTGGCGCTGCCACAGCGCGGCCAGCACGCGCCGCCCCGCACGCAGCTGCGCCCCAGCCGCGCTCCAGGCCTCACGCACTCGCCTCCCGCCGCTCCTTTGTTCCTCGGGAAGCTCCTGCAGATCGTCCTCTACCAGTTTCTCAAAGATTTTCTGTGGTTTCTGCTGACGCTCTAGGTCATTATCGTGCTTTCGTGACGTCTCGTCATTCTGTAAATTATGATCAACGTAAATGTATTTATGAAAGGGTTTTCGTGATTGCTTGTTGTTGCAAATGTTACGTTGTGATAGAAAGGTTTTCTCAAGAAATGTCTGAAATGACAAATTATCTATCCAGTCGCTTTCACGGTTGGATTTTTTCGTCAAATGAATTCGCGTCTGTTTATCCGAGTTTCTATTCTCTATTTGACTTTCGTCCAAGATACTCTGGCTTACAAAGGGCTTTAGGACGTTTTTTTGTATTAACTGGTCATTTTGAAAAATGTTTTGAGGATCGCTCACAATTTTACGACTTTTTGAATGTGCATACGTAATACTTTGCCTTTCTCGATCTTCCTTAAAGTCAAAATTCTGTGAAAATCTATAACTTTCTCTGTTTTCCTTCTTGCAATTGCGAATTTCAAATTTTCTTCCAATCGCTAAAACGACTGGTGCTGAAGAGTGTAGTTCAAAGTTTCGATAGAATATCGCGCCAGTTGTTATAACCTGAAAGAAAAAAACATTTTTCTATATTAAAAACCCGCTTATGAATATTTCGCTGCCATAATTGATTTAAAAGCAATTTTAAATTCCATCGCGTAGACTGCCTTTACTATTCCTCTTTCACCCTAATAAAACTTACTACATAAACAAATGTGCCTTTCGGCGCCAAAACTCCCTAAGAGGCCGCCATTCGGTTTATCCTAAGTTGTAAAGCCGACTTTCTCCGCGGACGGCGAAAGACAGTGAGCACACCCGCAGACTCTACTCGGAAGGCTCCATCGATGCTGATTCCCTAAGATGCCGCCATTCGGTTTATCCTAAGTTGTTATGCCGACTTTCTCCGCGTACACGCGAAGTCAGTGAGCACACCCGCAGACTCTCTAATCGGAAGGCTCCATCGATGCTGATTCCCTAAGATGCCGCCATTCGGTTTATCCTAAGTTGTTATGCCGACTTTCTCCGCGTACACCCGAAGTCAGTGAGCACACTCGCAGACTCTCTAATCGGAAGGCTCAAACGAAGCTGATTCCCTGAGACGAAGGGCAAAGCGTCATTCCACGGAACCAGAGAAGGATCCGCGATGAAGACTAAGTTACAGTGCAGCAGTGGTCACCATGCGATTCTTTGCACTACTCTCAACGGCGCATCCATGTGGCGTAGAAGTGGTAACAGTGTGTCAACATCCATAATCACATCTTTTTGTAATATACCCTTAGAGATGGAATTATTTGTTGTTCAATATACAAAAAATAAAGTAGAACATTTCACATTGCCATTTACGTATTACTCACCCGTCGGAAATGGTCATAGACGGCGTCCTTCGTGTGTAGGAGCAGGAAGGCGAGGAGGTGGTCGTGGCGGTGGGCCGCTAGCACGTAGCCGCCCTGCCTCTCCAGCCACGCGGGCGCGGTGCGCGTCCACAGCGGCGCAGACGGGCGCCACAGCAGCAGCGGCGCCGCGGCGCGGGCGTGCAGGGCGCGTAGCCAGCGCGGGCCGTCGCCCAGGTCCACCACGCCCACCGCCCGGCCCCCGCCCACGCCCGCGCCCCCCAGCGCCCACTGCATGCCCGCCACGGGCGGGCCCACCTGCTCCCACGGTACACACACGCCCCGCGCCTCTACCCCCGCCCACGGCCCCCACAGCGCCACCGCCACAACCAGGGATCGAAACCCGGCCCCCGCGCCACGCAGCCTTCTCTTCCCACCCCGCCATCCCGCCCCCTCCCATAGCACACACACGCCCAGCGTCTCTACCGCTAATGTCATCGCCAGCGCCATTCCCAGGGCTCGAAGCCGGGTCTCAATGTCTACCCGCCAGCTACCCATCGCGTCTCTCTGCCGCTGTGCCGGCTTGCCCCGTTGCGATATCGTTGTTCCACTCGCTCATACACATGCACGTCACTTAATTTCCACGGTCGCAACTCATATTGCACGGTCTTCACATGCACTGCACGCAACGAAATAAAGAAATGCAATTTAAAATGTTTATTTCATAGACACATTAGTTGCAAAACGCTAACAATTTTCTTCATTTCGAAATTATTACATCACATGACCATATGAAAACACATTCCTTGCTGTCCCAGTCTTCTGAATAAGTTAACATGTTTTCCTTCTAGAACTCAATATAGCAAAAATCGTCCACTGGATATAGCAAAAGTCATCTCTCTCATTTTCATCTAATCTAGTTGCGCCTACAACTGCAAAGAGTTATTGTTTGGTCGCATTGCGGTTGATAGCGGCATAGTTAACCGATGAAGCGAAGAGGGTTCACGAGTAAAGGTTGTTGACCTACAGGTGTTCGAGAGAAAATATCTTTTTCCCCACTTAAGAGATCGTAGATGAGATTGAAGGAGCAGATAAAGAGAGAGAAAAAAGAGAGAAAAAGAGAGAGAAATAGAGAGAGAAAAAGAGAGAGAAAAAGAGAGAGAAAAAGAGAGAGAAAAAGAGAGAGAAATGAGAGAGAGAAAGAGAGAAATGTGATAAAAATGAGAAATAATAGAGAAAGGGGGAAAAGGAAAAGGGAGGGAAAAGGAGAGAGAGACAAGGGAAAAAGAGAAAGAAAAGAAAGAAAAGAAAGAAAAGAAAGAAAAGAAAGAAAAGAAAGAAAGAAAAGAAAGAAAGAAAAGAAGGAAAGAAAAGAAAGAAAGAAAAGAAAGAAAGAAAAGAAAGAAAGAAAAGAAAGAAAGAAAAGAAAGAAAGAAAAGAAAGAAAAGAAAGGAAAAAGAAAGAAAAGAAAGGAAAAAAGAAAGAAAAGGAAGGAAAAAAGAAAGAAAAGAAAGAAAGAAATAAGAAAGAAAAGTAAATAAAGACAATAATCAATGCAGGGTAAAAACAGAGAATTATATGTGTAATTCGGCCTTTACCTTGTATTCAGCAGTGTAATCTATCGCCTTTTATACTCCGAAAAGAGGGCGCGTAGGTGCACTGCATGTTGCCTCAACAAAACAGTCTTTCTCACTCTAAACACTTCTGTTAGTTAATTCAAGAAGGAAGAATAAAAACTCACAACTATTTGTATTACATTTTGTATGTTAATACATTTTACGAATCACAGAAATAAAAGTATTTTTACAAATTTGATAACACATTGTTTCATAAATAAAGCAGTCTCAAATAATAATGAAATTAAAAAGCTGTCTTTAAATATTAGAAAAGCATCAATTTGTTTTCATCAAGCCGTTTCGTGTAACTCATGATGCCTGATTTTATCATCTCTTACATAAGTTTCAGCTCATCAGTACTGATAAAGAAAAAGAAGACTGCTTGAAATGGGAAAAAATTATAAAAAAAACAACTTTAAACATCTTTGATTACGCTTCGACAGAATGCCCCAATATAACCGTTCGTCCTGCATAGAGCAATGTGCGTCAATCTTCAATCTGCTACCTAAATATATCATGTCCGTAATACAATGTTCTTCGCTTGTATCTTCAGATTTTTTAGTTAGAAGTTATTAAAAATCAGAAACCTTTCCGTCTCCAGTTATTTCATATGTTTACTTTCTATTGCTCATAGATATTCGCTTACGCTCCCAGTGCTTTTTGTACATATATATGACGCAAAAATGATCACACGAAAAAGAACCTAAACTGAAAACTGTGTCCTGATTTTGAATTAAAAAAATTGTAGATCCAACAAAATAAGTGCTACGTAGTTGTGAATATTGCAGAATCCCGAAACCGAGGTCACACACACACACACACACATTGAAAGATGAAATTTTTGTTCACAAGCGAGGTCAGATGCTCCTCTTCTAAAGAGGAAAATATTAGGAACCTAAGAATATAACAACGTAATCTTCTATTGCATGAAAAAACATTTTACCTTCAAATCTGATTCAACAGAAACACGCGAAGCAATGATTCCTGGTGCGTCTTCATAATAGCTGCCAGATCTTTGCCTTCAAAAACGTGGTCCAAGGGAAGCCTAAGTTCCTCTGTTCTTTGCGTCCCCAGCGTTTCTCTTTGCTCCACTAGGGGGAGATACTTTAGCCGGCGGCGGCGGATGCTTGCGCAGAAGGGCGCGCAGACCTCTGCGCAGCAGACCCTTCAGGCCTCTGCGCATCTGCGCACGGCGACTGCGCGCGACCTCTGCGCAGAAGGCGGCGGCGGCCAGCGCCAGCCCCGCGCAAAGCAGCGCCAGGTGCGGCCGCAGGTCCTGCAGCTCCAGGGTCCGGGGTTCGTCGCTCTCCAACACCTCACTCTTAAGCCAAGTCGAACCATTGCGCATGCGCCAGTACATCCTCCAAGTCCTGTTGAAGTCACCAGCCCACTTTAGATAGAGTCCCTCCTTTCGGAACTGAATCATTTTCATGTTAACTGCTCCTGTCCATGGCCAGTTCCTGGAAACGTACGGAGACATTTGACTACATTTGAAGTTGGGTTTGTAAAACTATTGCAGGGAGTTTTGTATAAATTCCTCTGGGGATGTATGGGGTGTCGCTAGGAGAATTTTAGCTTGCGGAGAATGTTCGCAAGAAGTCTTTTTTATTTAGCTCAACATAATACACGAGGGGTAGATATACGACAAGAGATACTTTCGTTTGTAACTATTCTTGTGAGAGAAATTCTGTTGATAGATAGTAAATCATTTTATCGGACTATTTTTCATTATTAAACAGTGTAATCGGGATATAGGTCGAGAAATCAGCAAAGCTGCTGATATATTTTAAACCATCTCTGGTACTCAGTTCCACTCACTATAGGTTCGATGACAGTATTACACGGAAGGTAACGGCTAAAATTGCTCAAGTTATTGTGGATGTAGACTAAGGTGATCAAGAAGAAGGAAAAAACAAACGCAGAAATACATTGGCATCAAAATATCTTTTTTTATTCTTTACAAACAATGAATTTTCATCTTTGGTAACTCCTAGTCAAAATATATCTACATGAGCTATTCTATCAGAACAGAGTTTTTGGTGAAGGTCGTTCAATATGGAAGGATGATCTTGTTCACACAATTGGACCACAAAAAGTTGTGTAACTCATTCAGGATTATAAAAGGTGTGAAACTCATCCAGGATTATAACGTCGTCACACAAGACGAATCAGAAAAACAATATCTTTCACAGATTGCCGCTGAAGATAAAAAATGCATAATTAATACTAAAGCCTCTCTTAGGAAAAAGGAATGATCGATATTCATTCTTTCAAATAGTGCTTCGATTCTGTAGGAATAAATGCTGTAAATAAACGTATGATTTTCTGACATATGTGCATTATTAAAATACTAATGTTTCTTTACGTTTTCATGTTATTTTAGAAAATACTAATTGATATCTTAAATAATTTGATACAGAGTGTTTTTAAATAATTGTAGGAATAGACTGAATGAGTCATAAAAATTAAGGGAAACAAGAGAGGAATCGAAATAATTTGTTAAGGATGATATATTAAAACGTCAAGGCGTTTAAGGCCACCTGACATTTGTTCTACTAAGCTGGAATTTTCCACAAATCATTTCCACACCAATGCACTCGCAAATAGGGATTTGGGAGCGTAAATTATTCTACAGCAGAGGACAACCCTAGGGTATATGTGGCGAGTGGTGGGATAAGATCTGCACAAATCACCCACCACGCAGGTGGTTTCAAATGTTTCATGAGGCCCGGTTGGACACATGAAATATGAAATAAAATACAAATTCAAACTTACGAGGCATTCAAGTGCATAGCATCACCATGCATCTCTAACACTTAGATAAAAGTTAAATTTGATGGCATCCCAAATAAATTATATAATACAATGTTGTAAAGTCTATACGCAAAGTAACAATAAATAATGCAATTGTGTTATCAAAATACTAAGAATGATTTTTATTAATAGACAGACTCCGCAGAGAAATGAACTTGTGTTCTTAAGAATGATAAATATTCAGCATTACCTACCCCGTTCTGGATGAGTCGTCGGCCCACGTAAGTAATATATGTGTCAAGAACATGTAGGAGTCGGGTATAGATAAATCACTAAGTTCATAATTGAAAACAGCTTTCAAATTGGTTTGCACAAAGTCCTGCCCATTGTGATAACAATTTCCAAATATTTTACAGTCGTGTCAATTCGACTACGCCCGGCGTGGTTCTGTTTTGAAAATTATTGAGTTTAAATATTGTTCTTTTAAAAACTTTTCAAAGGAAGACATTTTCAGTAGATAATTTTATGAGAAGGAATTCAATTTCTTGCATCCCGAAACACTGTTTCTCGGCAAAAAGAAATTCAGTGCTATAGTTTAATACAAGACGTACCTAGAAGATGCAGCTCTTCGAAAATGTATCTTATCTTATCTTTATGACTAGTTTACGCCCTTGTAATTTAAAATTTACTCACCTTCTGGTAGTCATATACAGCACTGCGCGACTCATAAGATCGATCAGTTTAATCGACCCTGCATCTCGATACTGTGCGGAAGTTACCCGGTACCACGTTTCAGGCTCTGAAGTAACTGCATATCGATATTCACCAAGGTACATCGGTAAACGTTCGTGTAGGTCGTCTACATATTTGAAAGTTAAATTAAAAAAACCTTTCGAATACAAATTTGTACACTTGCTGCCAAGTCGTATACAAGCATTTCTTGCAAATTCCATTGCAGGTTTAACATTTGTATATCCTACAACTGGTATTCCAGCAGCACTTAATTGCTCGATTGTATCGATGTCTGGGTAAAATTGGGGTTTAATAATGAGGTCGAAGAGACGGCCCTAAAAAAGAAAACACTAGTTCAGTACACAATTTATTGTGAAATTAAAATGGCTCAACTTAATGTCCAAGAAACATTTTCACATAAATTTGAAAATATGACTTCCAATTGATCTATTTATATTGTAATATCAGCGCAAGCCCCACGTTGGGAGGGCGCCAAATGTAATATCAGCGGGGGAGGGCGCCAGGTTCAGCTCCTGAAATGTGGCTGGATGGAAGTGTTGGGAGGTCATGAATTATCACACTGAGTCATTTTATAACAAATTGTGGTTTATTCCTGGCACCATGAGCTGCCAGGGAAGTTACAGGTCGCAAAGGGCGACGCAAGTTTCTTATTATCTCTATTCTGTGAGCTCATTTCCCTAATTACTAATAGGCTAATTCCCTTATGGCTAACATATCAGGCTTAATCGCTAATGACACATGCAATCCACCATCTACGATCTGCAGGGCCTGAGCGCGGCCACTATTAATTTCTCGCCGTAAAATTGTCCTGTGAGGCAGCTTCGCCTTTTAGCTTTCACCGCTGGCTGTGCTGTCTCCACGAGCGGGCCGTGTGGCAGCCCTCGGAGGCAGGGGCGGTGAGCGGTCCCAGGTCACCGACCTTCCGCGACGCGTCGTTCCTCAGCTGGCGGCGGGGGCGCCGGCGGAGCCGCTAGACTGTGCGGACTCAGCCGGTCGAGGAGCCGAGTGGCCGTAGCGTAGTATGGGCAATGAATGAGCCCGACGTGAATGGCGGCGAAGGCAGACGGGCCTACCCGGAAGTAGTGCGGAATCCTGCGATCTCCCGCCCGAGTTTCCTCCGCGGCAAATCCACGGTGCCGTTTTACTAATGTCTTTGCACTAATGCCGGCCTAATCAAAATAAGCTTTTACTCTGGGAACGTCTTTCCCCAGTCGCGTTCCGATCCTCATTAAGTTCCGATCGTAAGTTCTACTCTGCGAACATCTTTTTCTAGTCGCGTTCTGATCATAAGTAAAATTCACTCCGGGAACGTCTTTCTCCTCTGCATCTAGTGTTAAAGAAAACTCTCTTCCCCCCTCCCAAAACGTTTCTGAATCTGTAAATTTACCCCTTCCCTCATAGCGAAGCTTCCCATTGGCTGAGGGTAACTGCGTTTCAGCATTCTAATTTACCAACCAGGTCGCAGTTTTCTTGTAATTTTCCAAAGATCGCTCTCTTTCTAACTCCGGCTTCCCTCCTCTCTCTCACTTCCTTTGTCAACGGTTCCAGAAGCTTCTTGCAGCTGTCTGGACACGTGTTCATGCAGTAGCGCATTTTCAAGGGTCATAAATGGTCGGCGGAGGCTAATCGGCAGCCTGCTATGGTTAATTTCTAAATAGCCCCTGTGGGAATCCGGGCGTCTTAGGCGAGGCGCGTGGCAGCGGGTGCGGGGGCGGGTATTGTTTGAAAAGGGTCTCGTTCACGAAGCGTCATAAACGTGTCTTTTTTCTAATCGACACCCGCGTCAACCCCTCGGGACTCCGCGTTCCTTCCCCGGGTGCGCGGCAGAGAAAGAGACGCGAGGGCGTGCTTTGTTCGAAGGGGGGGGGTCGGCTGATTTTTACGAGGGGTAATAAACGCGTCCGCCTCTGGCGGGCCTGAGTGGGGTCGGGACAAGCTCTGCTGCGTGACAAAGGGCCTTCGTGACCTACTTTTGCCTCGGTGGGAGCTATCTCTAGATACAATAATTATGCTGTTATTGGCGACGCCACAATAAAATTATTCTAGTGTGATTGGTGACGCCACAATATCTACTATTTGATAATCGTGAGACGAAGCTAGTGTAACCAGACACAAGAAAATTCAGATATAGATTGTGGTGACCAATCTTACTTAATATTGAATTAGGCTGCAATTTCAGGAAAATGATATTGATATGTACGTAAATATCTATTTTACCCTTAGTGTTAACAAGCTGAAAATATTTTTACTAAGGAAAAGATTTTTTATCAAATATCAGCAGAGAATATTTTGCTCCAAAAATTGTAAGTAGGAGACAATTTCCACATGAGCATGCCGGTGACAAAGCGATGTGGCAAAGCAACGGAATAGGGCGTGCGTGTAAGGCTGTGTCCTCACCTGGTAGGCGGCGGCGACGACGACGGCGGAGGCGAGCAGCGCGGCGGCCAGCTGCAGGCGCTGCGGCGTGGCGCGCACCCTGTCCTGCGGGGCGCCCCCGCACGAGGAGAAGGCGCGCAGCGCGGCGGCGGCGCTGGCGGCCAGCGACTCGCCCGCCACCACGCGCCACGCCAGCGCGTACGCCACCGCCGCCCCCAGCAGCGCGAGCCAGATGCGCGGGGAGAACACGCGCAGCGGCAGCGACCACGCCGGCAGCTTCAAAGGCGGAGGCACGGCCACTGTCAACCTGGAGGTGGATTCTGAAGCCTCCACAACCTCAATCGAAAGCGTTTCTCCATAGCCCAGTAGAAGCGGTATGAATGTGACGTCCACGAAGTCAAAAACGACATATTGTTCAAAATAGACAGGTGCCCCCGTATATTTTGCCTGAAACATTTTAATACAAATTTGACAAATTTATTTAAAGTGAAATGAATATATTCTAAAGAATATAACCACAGAAATCAACCAGTAGAAGTTTCACTTTGAACGTTCTTTTTTTTTCAGATATACTAATTCGCACCACTAAATTTTTTCTACAAAATGGAACTGAATTTAAACATTTCGTGGAAATATTATTTTAATGTTGAATTGTTTGCACACTTATAAATCTATTTCGAAGTAAAAATATTTCAAATCTAAGAAGAATAAGTAGTAAAATACAAATAATTCTTCTTAGTATTTGTGCTTCCTTCACTGTAAAGTGTAGTGTGATTTCTAGAGTATATTATGCCTTCCACGTAAAACTACATGAGACATCCGCATATATTATTGTATTATCGCTAACACACCAGTATATTATATTGCCACTTCTATCCTAATAACACTTCAGATTCATTACTTGAATTACTCCTAACCAAATGTGGAAGGTGCGAGGAGAATACATTATTTTCAGAAGAACAGCCCATAACGATTTCGAATGAGAGAAAATTTAGTGTAAGAATGGCCTCGTTCAGCGTATTCAACACAGCAGTAAAGCAAATACAAAGTACCGTTTTGTGTAAAAATTATTATACCAAAACATGTAAATATTACACTGCCGTAGATTGAAATTCGATTCTGTTCTTGTTATTCTACTATGACATAGGTACGCCTTTCAATGTCAACAATGAATTTTCGAAAATTAATATCGTCATTTTTATTTAGGGTCTTCTTTCATCTCCAACATTGAGCTAGGCGATTTTACTTTTTTGCATACTTCATACGTAGTATAGAGAAACTTATACATTGCTGTGCAAGAAAACTACGATGTTCAGAAAATAATCGTGCTGAATGTTCTTGATGCCGAACATTGTAATCATTCGCGTTGCTGTTTGTAGCAAAGATATGCGTCTAATAGTTCTGAAATCAGAATCTACCTTTTGTGGTCATTGATATAAAAAATGGTAAAAATCTCTGTCAATCCGACCGACCGTCAGTGAACAACGTTGGCATCTAAACCACAAGCAGGATTTTCAAGAAAATGGATATTGGCCAATCGATCTGGCTGACGTTGCGATTTGCATTTAAAACCGATGTTTAATTTTTCGGGGCTACTTTTCAGGGGGCCTCAAGGATAATTTCGATTTCAAAAAGCTCAAACATTTTTTTGACTAAAATATTTTTTCGGATAGTATAAATGACTCCAAAAAATAGCGGAGATCAATTTTGCGTTGAAATTTAAGAAATTTCTGCATTTTCGCAATTGAGAAAGTTCAAAATTCTTGGCCTCTTTCTACAAATACAGAATTTATTTTTCGGGTGAATAAAATGTGTTCTTTCAAATTAGATCTTCTAATGAGTATTATGTATTTAAAAATTGGTAAATTTTTAAAAATTAAGGCAATTTTTAAAAAAGGTTAGCTTTAAAAGCCTGGAATTTTTTTTAAATCTTATTTAACGGCTAGTGTTATATTCATTAAAGAAGATGACATACACGCCGTTTCGCTGTATTGTTTTTTTTTACAAAAATTGAATTGAATTAATGTCTTATTTTACGTGGCGAGACTCGGCGGCCAACCAGTCTGCTCTTCCGTCTGACCACGCATATTTCCCTACACATCTTTCATCCACAAGGCGGAGAAAGGAGGTATTTCTTGGGTGACGAAACAGGCGACTCGAATTTAGCTCAGAGGCGTCATTTAGGCTTGAGGACATTTCACATGCAAGTACACCAACTAACACGGTACAGCCGGCTTTACTTCCCCTCCGAAGGAAGGCGTACGAAGGATTTTTTCGACCTTAAAAATCCACGTCCTCGATGGAGGTTGAACTCGCCAACTTGGGTATAAGTCCGATACGCCAACCGTTACTGCAATCGCCAACCGTTTCTGCATTCGATAGTGCACATCGCTTTTATTTTAGGAGCTTATTAGTCGGTTTTAGAGCGCTGATATATAAAAATAATTTCATTTGTGTACCGGTAAAAACAATATCGCAATATATGAAAGTTCCTTTTCCTCGCGATTTACCCATGCATCGAGCACGCGGGTGGAGTTTGTGTTGCTTTCCGAACACTTTTGCCTAGAAAATCTGTCGACTGAATTTCGCCAGTGAGAGGCGAGGTGTTTCTAAGGGACATACAACTATATAGTCATTATATTCTACTTCCAAGATTTCTGCAACTTTCGTGTGTGGAGTGCGTCTTCGTTCATGATCGCTCATGAACTCACATTCCTCTAATCGCTCAAAACAGTAGGAAGAAATATTAGATTAGATTTTTAGATTTATTAATAATTCTGCAATTAAGTGTGAGAACTTGGTAGCAGAATACACTAACTTAACATTACAGAACTTAACAACTATACAAACTCTACAAACGTTACAAATCTCATGAACATTTCACCGTGCAATCTTTCATAGAACTCCACTTCACCAAACTTCACTTCACTTAACTTCACTTCACCACACTTCACCGCACTGCGATACAGCGTGCTGTAATGTCTTTCTTACTCACTCGTTTCTCTCAGTTACACAACGTCATTGCACATCACGCCACTGCACTGCACATAATAATAGTAAAAATAATAATAATAATAATGATAATAATAATCACATTAATAATAACAATAATAATAATAATAATAATGATAATACTAACAACAATAATAATAATAACAATAATAATACTTAATTACAAAGAAGACATAGGTAATTGCACTGAATTTTATTAAATATATTTATAACATAACCACATTCAAGAAACTAATTTATTTTTAAATTTGCTCAGGCTTTGAGGAAAGGTATCGAAGATTGTCACAGGCAAACTGTTCCAATCCCTAATAGTGCGATTCGCGAATGAATATTTCCCAACGTCCGTTTTCTGAATTCTTGTCTGAATTTTGTGCATGTGATCCTCTCTGCCGAAATATGTAGGTTTCCCTAATCGACTTTGAATTTCCTTCCACGCTCGAAGGCCTGTGTACGCTTTATACATTGCATAGAGACGTGACTTTAATCTTCTCCTTTCGAGTGACTCCCATACCCCTTTATTCTTGATACCCCTGAAAGTAAATTTTGATGCTCTACGCTGGACTTTTTCTAGATTTCTTTGTTGCAAAATTCTGTATGTGTCCCAACATACCGCGCCATATTCTAATATAGGTCGCACTAATGACATATATGCTAGTTCTTTGGCTCTCACTGTACTCTTTTTCAGTATCCGCATAACAAAATGTAAAGATTTCCAGGCTTTCCCTACAACGAAATTGACTTGATTTTCACAGCTTAATTTACTGTCTAGCTGTATTACTAAGTATTTGCAAGACGTGACTCGAGGTATAACATTATTGTTCAGTTTGTACACAAATTCATTATAACTTCGACCCCTACCAAACGTGATGGACTTGCTCTTTGAACTGTTTATTTCCATGCCGTTTATTTCTGCCCAGATATGTAATTTGTCTAAGTCTCGCTGCAAAATATCCTCGTCTTTCTCCGAGTTGATAATCCTATAGATTACGCAGTCGTCTGCAAATAGTCGTACATTTGAAGCTAAATAAGTCGGCAATTCATTCACGAAGGCCAGAAACATGAGTGGTCCGATTACACTTCCTTGTGGAATTCCTGACGTGACGCTTCTCGAGGTTGATAAGTAACTACCGATTCGAACTTTCTGCTTCCTGTTTCGGAGTAGTTCGTTTATCCACGCTACTACTCTACTGTCTATACCCGAATCTATTAATTTCTTTATAAGACGATCGTGTGGAACAACATCAAAAGCTTTGGAAAAATCTATTACTATCGCGTCGACCCTTTTCCCTTCATCAACTACGTCGGCTAGGTCCTGTAGAAGTGAGACTAGCTGACTTTCGCATGAGAAACCATCTCTGAAACCGTGCTGACCCTGATAAAGCCACTCCCTGCCCTCCCATTCCTTCCTGATATAGCTTGAAATTAGATGTTCCATAAGTTTACATACGACTGATGTAAGGCTTACCGGCCTATAGTTACTAATTATTGTCTTGTCGCCACTTTTAAAAATAGGTACTACGAGAGCCAGCTTCCAATCTTTCGGTACGCAAGCGTTATTTATTGATACATTAAATAACCTAATTAAATAAGGTAGAATTGCCTCTCCGCCTAATTTAATGATGTCCGTAGAAATACCATCAGGACCTCGCGATTTTCCTCTCTTCATTAATTTTATTCTTTGCCGCAAAGTATTTACACCAATATGAAAACTACATCTATCTACCAGCGTTGGTATCTGAATACTGTTAGATTTCTGCTTGAAAACCGAGCTGAAATATGCATTAAAAGCCTGCGCTTTTTCCCTGTGGTCCGTTATTGGCGAATTATTAACACGAACAACTGGAATCTCGTCTTTACTTCCTTTCCTTCTACGAACGTATTTAAAAAATACCGACCAATTATTACTGCCCTCCGCATCAAGAATATGTTTTAAATGACGTTCCTCTGCCATTTTCTTTTCCTTCCCTAATACTTTTGTATAATTTCGATATAAGGTCATATGATTTTCACTACGGTGTCTGTTGTTAAATGCTTCTTTGGTTTTTCTTTTCAATCGCCTAATCTTTGCATTATAATATTCCGGATCGCTGTTACTTTTTAACAATTTACTGGGTACAAAAGCCTGCTCAGCATTTACTAAAATATTTTTAAACTCTCCCCATATTTCATCGATTCCTCCTCCTATTCTAAGAAACTCTTAAGTAACTATCGTTCTCTTAAGTAATTTTGAAACCCTTGTACATTCGCTTTCTTGTATTCCTTCACTAGAATACCGGTGGTAATACTTTTCTTTGAAATATTTAACTGTAAATCGACTAAAACGGCTTTATGGTCACTTATGCCTTCTAAAACGTCGCACGACAAGAATAAATCTTTCGGTCTAATTAGGCAGATATCCAGAAACGCATCCTGCCGTGTCGGCCTGTCTACTACCTGCTCTAATCCGCTGTCCCGGACAAGACGGCTGACTAGTTGTTGGACTTTCCCTTCGCAAACAATCCCCTTCCAATTTGCGCCTGGGAGATTTAAGTCTCCAGCAATAACTACATGACGGTTATTTATATTTTTTGTTCTCTCGTAGAGAGCGCCTAAAATTTCATAGCTGTTGCCCGGTGGACGAAGATATTTTCCAGATAATTTTTAAAATGTCAGAGGAGCTTCACTTGAAGTACCACAAAGTGTAAAATATCGTAATGATCTCTGGAACGGCACCTCAAGATCTTATGCTACAAGTGCTTACCATGCATGGACTCAAAAATACTAATTTGGCAGAGATATGCGTTAAACATCCAGTATCTTTTAGGTCACATAGACTTTCCGATTTTCGGGTTCAAAATTAGATTTATTTTCAAGCTACCTGCTCTAATCATAACTTTCTTTCGACCAGGACTAAAGACCTTGCTCCTGATGCTTGTACGAAATTACAGCTCAAAAAACCATAAACATGAATGTATGTGACCGACAATTCTACATCGTATTAAGATGATCCCAATACTTATAAACCCTACACTATCAGGTGTTATGGCAAGGACTTTGAACACTTATTGATGGCTGAGTTCTAAAATGTGAACAACAGTAGCAGATGTACAATAGAATATTATACAATACACGAAAGAAAACTGTTTTACGTAGAATATGTAATTTGAAAAAAAAAACTATTTCCAAATATTCTACAGCGATATCATTAATCGAGTGTGTGTGTTTAATAATTTAGAATACTAAAGATATGTACCATTAATAAAATTTTGCATATAAACTGATAACTTACGCCGGTTTTCAGGGGGATTTCCTCCAAAACGAAATTAAGATTTAGCCGTGCTTCCAGTTCCCTCATTTCGAGGTACAAAGGGCCTGGAATCTTGAAGCCGAGCCCCCCAACATATGTAAGAAAGAGCTTAGTCTGAGTAGTCATGTGGCGCACGTAACGCAAGGCTCGGCCGCCGAGGTCCCTGGAGCGAGTTGCAACCAGCGCCTTGGCCTCGCGCGCGCATGCCTCACTGCGCTCCTCACACTGGGTGAGCAACCCCCTTTTGCTTCCACCGGGGGCCACGACATCGACGGCCAGCGCCCACCACCGCCCCTCCCCCTCCCGTTCGCGCAGCAGCAGCCCGCGGAAGCCCTGGTGGCGCTGCCACAGCGCGGCCAGCACGCGCCGCCCCGCACGCAGCTGCGCCCCAGCCGCGCTCCCGGCCTCACGCACTCGCCTCCCGCCGCTCCTTTGTTCCTCGGGGAGCTCCTGCGAACCCCGCTCGTCCTCCATGTCTCCGCGAAGCTTCTCCCATAGCCACTCGGCTTCCAAATGTTTCACGAGGCGCCCCTGTGATTTCTCCATTTTGTCGAGACATTCGCTATGGAGCTTTTGCCGCTTCCCTTTATGCTGCGAAAAGTGATCAACGTTACGACCTTCGTGAGAGTATGTCTGAGATCGCTCGTTCTGCTTCATGTGGCGATGAAATGAAAAGTCTTTCTCGAGGCGTGTCTGAGAAGGCCAGTCATATTTCCGCTTTTTTTCAAGAATCCGATCTGACGTAGAGCGATTCTGAGATCGCATCTTGTCTTCAAAGCTTCTATTCTTCCTTTGCAGTACTTTGAAAGTGGCGTGAACATTAATACTTGTTTCGTGACCATTCTGTAACAAGTGATCTTCCTTCAAGTTTTCCAGAAAATTCTGATATTTATCCACAAATATACGTCGTCTCCTGTTTCCTTCATGAAGAGTGTATCTTCCACTTTCAATTAAGTCATAGTTCTGGAAACTTTGGGCGCCTTTTTTGTTGTTATTCATACAGTTATGAATAACTGATGTACTTCCAACAGCAAGAACGACTGGTGCTGAAGAACTCAGTTGAGCGTTTCGGAACGGGAAGACGCCATTTGATAAATCCTGCAAAATAACCAGCATTATGTTAATTTTAGACAATATAATGATACCTGATCTCAGTGTTGTTCTACTTAGTTTGTCTGCACGTGTGAAATCAGACGTACTTGATCTTCGCAGAAATAAAAATAATTTGATTTTAAAACATGCAACGAAAGCAATTTTGTTACACCATATATTTTAATTTTTATTAGAAATTTTACTTTCTCGTATACTTACGTATACGCGGAATAATGTACGTGGTATAGATACAGTTATGTAATGCTGCGGTAAATTGATTTCGAGATTTAAACGAAAATACAAGTTGTCGGTTTATACTGTCTGTCTGTGAACACCACTAGGGTTTAAACCAAAATGGGACGTTTTCCAAAATGAATATTCACCGGTCATTCTGTCTCAATTCAATGCCCTTAGATTTTGAAAAGCATTTTTTAAAATTTGGGGCTTCTTTACATTAAGCCCAGAAGATATTTTTGAAAATTTCTAAAAAATGGCTCCAATTTTTTTTTAGATTTTTTGAAAGAATATACTACAACACATTTTAATAATTGGCACATGTGTTTTTCCCGTTAAATAGGGAATTTTTGAAACTTGCAAAATTTTGAATTTGTTGGTTTATTCCCATTACAAATCTGAAGATAGTGATTTTTCCTTCAAATAAATGTTTCCCATAGTCAGTTGATTTATAAAGATCATGTCAATTTTCAACAAAAATTATTGTTCAACAAAACATTGCGTTCAATAGGTGCAATATTAAAAATTACCTGATAGGGAAACTAAACCATATGCAGAATTGACCAGTAGTTGTGCTGCTACCTCAAAGTCTCTGGTCGGGATTGATTTATCTTAGATTTAGATTTTTTAGCCAAAAAAAATAAACACTGTATGTCACGTAGGGAGGAGAAGATTACCTGCGCACGTTTTCTTGAGTTCCAGAATCCTTTTCTTTTATTTAACTGTAAATAGTTGAAAGAAAAATAAATTTTAAAATTAAATAAATAAATAAATAAATAAATAAATACATACATAAATACATACATACATAAATACATACATACATAAATACATACATACATAAATACATACATACATAAATACATAAATACATACATACATACATACATACATACATACATACATACATAAATACATACATACATAAATACATACATACATAAATACATAAATACATACATACATACATACATAAATACATAAATACATACATACATACATACATACATACATACATACATACATACATACATACATACATACATAAATACATACATAAATAAAAAATAAATAAATAAATAAATAAATAAATAAATAAATAAATAAATAAATAAATAAATAAATAAATAAATAAATAAATAAATAAATAAATAAATAAATAAATAAATAAATAAATAAATAAATAAATAAATAAATAAATAAATAAATAAATAAATAAATAAATAAATAAATAAATAAATAAATAAATAAATAAATAAATAAATAAATAAATAAATAAATAAATAAATAAATAAATAAATAAATAAATAAATAAATTAATTAATTAAATAAATAAATACATAAAAATTAACATTAAAAACGCACGAGATAAGCGATATTTGAAAAAATTAGACATTTTCGTTTCCGAGTTATAGAAAACTTATTTGCTTCGATAAATGAATTGCAAGTATGATTTTTCTGAATTGCTAACAAAATAGCAACTCATCCTCACCTCTGCTCTTACCATTACAAGTAAAAGGAGAGTGCAACAATCTTCGGGGGGTTCCTTCTCTTAGGGAGAGAAAAACGGACTCCTATCCTTGCCAAGCCCAACAGCGGGGGTGAAAATGAAAGGTTAAAAGAGAAACTAAAGTAAATAACAATTAAGTGGGATAAAAAAGATTAAAAGTGAAGCAAAGTGAAGATAGAGAAATCGATGACACCCTAGCCCTCGAGAACTAATAGCATCGGGGCGAAGATATATATCAAGGGGCCAAGAGAGACCTAGAAAAGATAACAGAAGTGAAGCATGAGTAAGTGGAAGCAACTCTACACTCGCTTGGTGAACCTTGAGCGTCATCTCTACTAGGAGGTGGTTCACCGAAGGAGTCATAGGTATCTAAATCCTGAAAACAAAACAGCCATGCCCCACCACGAAAATAATTAGAAAACTAAGACTATGCTACCGGCAGGGTTGCCACCTCTCCGGGTTTGACCCGGAGACTCCAGGTTTCATAGACAATCTCCGGGCTCCGGGTTACTGTTGAAAATCTCCGGGTTATATACAAAATGTAATACCTGTTTTCACTTTTTAAAAAAGTGGTTAATCTGTGTTGAATAATTTTATTTTATCGAATGATTTCATATAAATTTCGATAAATTACAGAAAATGCAGACAATTTTTTTTTCTGCAAGGGTTGTGATTAGTGATTTGTGATTAGTGGAGAATACTGATTTTGTGATGAATGTCTAGTCGAACAGAAATATAATTATTGTTGTAGTAATTAATGTGTTATTAACATTATAAATGTATTATTATTAATTAATCGTAAAGAAGTCCTGCATTCCTTTATAATAAATGTTGATTGTGAATTTCAATATTTACTTTACTGCACCTTCACCCCCCCCCCGGTAATCAATCTTCTCCGGGTGGCTTCCATCTCGAAAGTGGCAACCCTAGCTACCGGTAAATTTAAATTTACAAGGAGTCGAATGCATGTAGATAATGATAAATGTGTAACGAATGATTCACACATAATGTGTCTAAGTTTCATAATTATAGTAATGCAAAAGTTGGCGTTGTACCTGTAAATGCAGCAGCGTGGATTGAACTCTCTGAACTTTAATAAAAATATCAAGTAACAAAATTTCTTTTGTTGTAAGTTTGCCTTAAAATGAAAGGACATTTTTTTTTTCAGAAATTACTTTATACTCATAAGGCAGAGTTAATTTTTATACCTTCACATCGAAAAATTATTTTAGTTGTAAAATAACTATATGATAGCAAATATTTTTCGCAGGTAATACGAGTATGAACAAGTATAAACGTTGGCAACTTTCCTTTGACTATCAAAATCAGATCCTGTAGTTCTTCAAATCTTAGACATTACAGATCAGTTTCTTGAGCTCTTTATGCGGAAGAGACTATATCACGAAATATCAAGTGGTCGAGCGATAATGGAATGACGCTACTTGACAGTTTGAAATTCTTAGAATAAATTTTTCATTGTCGGGCGAAAATGTTGCTCACTGTATCCGACGCAGTATTGAATTGTCGTTTCTTTGTTTGGTTTGTGGGTTGTTTTTTAAAGAATTATAGGAACGAATATTAATACTAAGGAAATGTAGTTATTGAAATTAGCGTTTACGTGCTCACAATAACAAGTCGATTCCTTCACGGGGAGGCATCAGAGCTACTAGCTAAATAGTTTTTATGACACCATTAAGTTTTTTACCAATTCTTGTCAAAAATGGACATTACCATCTGTATTCACAATTCAGCTTGTTAATGTAAGGATCCCAAAATTGAACATAACGTCGACAGAATACACTTCTCCCTACAGTACGTCACACACACACACACACACACACACACACACACACACACAGTTTCACTCTTTTGATGAAAAATATCTAAATAAATAAATTACTTTTCGCATCTCATTCACGATTGGTAATTAGTTTTACTAGTGATGACTGAGATGTGTTAAAATTAAAATATGCAGTGGTATTATGGTATTGCGTAACAGCTAATGGATGAAAGTATGTGCTGTTGTAGTATCACTTCTTTTAAAGTCACCTAGACGAGTCTTTCCATAGCCATTTACTTTCTTAAATATCGAGTATGAGAATCCCATAACGAAAGTTTTGGAATGGCGGCGTTTATGTATACGGCACGTGAATAATTCTTGATCGATGGCTTCTTCGACCTACAAAACGACTCCAGAAGAATAGTTGCAAGAAGCACACACAAATGTGTAACAGAACATATTTTCTTTACAAAACGTTGTACCAGAAGATTGTCCAGGATTAATTTTCGAAACGTTTAATATAAAAAGCACTGATAGAATAAATTTTAAGAGAATATCATTGCATATGTAGCGCATAGTACAATCAATATTGTATTGAGCTTAAAACAAGAAAATCACAACTACACAGTTGAGTCTGAAATGTGATCACAACATAGTGGCTTAACTACAACCAGGACACCAGGTGCAATTACCTAAAGCTCTGATCATAATTCTTTCAGAGAAACATTTTTTTCTTTTTAACCGACCTTTTTTTAAAGGACAGTTCTGAAAGCGATTTGTTTAATTTCATAATTCTACAAGTGTAATATATGAATTACATATTGTTTTAAGAGGCAAAGATGTTTTCCAAATTTGTAATTTCACTGTATTCAGCACGATTTTTTGTTTACTTGGACAACATTTTTAAGAGTGGAATATAGGATTTTAAACCTGTGCCAAGAAAGGCTAGTTGCGCCACTGTAAGGGACATTAAGAATTACTTATAGAGCGAGACCGACTGACCTCCCTGTGTTCGTCATAGACGGCGTCCTTAGTGTGTAGGAGCAGAAAAGCGAGGAGGTGGTCGTGGTGGAGGGCAGCCAGCACGTAGCCGCCCTGCCTCTCCAGTCACGCGGGCGCGGTGCGCGTCCACAGCGGCGCAGACGGGCGCCACAGCAGCAGCGGCGACGCGGCGCGGGCGTGCAGGGCGCGTAGCCAGCGCGGGCCGTCACCCAGGTCCACCACGCCCACCGCCCGGCCCCCGCCCACGCCCGCGCCCCCCAGCGCCCACTGCACGCCCGCCACGGGCGGCCCCACCTGCTCCCACGGCACACACCGCGCCTCTACCCCCGCCCACGCCCCCCACAACGCCCCCGCCAGCCCTAGCCCCAGGGCTCGAAGCCCAGCCCTTGCCCCCTCCCACGGCATACACACGCCCCTCGCTTCTGTTCCCGCCCGCGCTACCAACAGCGCCACCGCCAGCGCCAGCTCCAGGACTCGAAGCCCGCCCCCGCGCCCTCCCATCATATACTCACGCCCCGCACTTCTTCCCACGCCCACCCCCCGGGCTCGAAGCCGGGTCTCAGCGTCTCGCTGCCAACAGCCCATCGCGGTTCTCTGTCGCAGTCGCGGCTCGTCCCATTGCGGCCCCATGCTGCTCCTCGCTTGTTTTGTTATACGCCAATTACCTCCACGGTCGCATGGCACATAATGCCGCACTTCACACAGACCGCACGCGAGTATGTATGCAGCGCGGGAGCGATTTAATGTGTACGTTTGAAATGCGCGACATTTGTGGCGATACGCTGTAAACGAACCGCCGATGTGAATGCTGTGGCATTTTTCTGCGTCAGCAATTATATTTACTCCCGCGCCTCTACCCTCAACCACGCTCCATACAACATTATCGCCAACGCCAGCCACGGGGATCGAAGCCAGGCCCCCACGCCCTGCCGTGTATTTAGTCGGGCCAACCCGTCCATCCTTCCTGCCTACCCCTCTCGCATTGCGTGTCAAATGGCAGATCTCGCGGAATTACGCCACTGGGCTCGCTTTGCTCTGCTCTGACTCGACTCTGGTCTGCTCTGACTTGAAAGAAATGTAAGTATTAGAAGGGTGTGTAAAGAACTAAAGGCGTGTTATACCAAATCCAAGGTTCTGCCTGAAATTGGTAATACATAGCGTCATATTTTTGTAAACCTTGTGGTACGATGTGGCCGGCATTGCAAATGATGCAGACTATTATATCGCAGTTTAAGGGAAAGTGGGTAATGAAAAATGAGAAAAAGACGAAAGAAACGGAAGGCCTGGTCAGTGTAGGCGAGGCCTGGTTGGTGTTTTGGTCTTTCACTGACCTCAGGGGCCGCGCGCGACCCGCTCTAGTGCAAAAGCAAGCAATTAGGAAGGGGGTTGGGGCTCTTTCTAGGAGTGGGGACTACCAATCAGAATAGGCTATTAAAACCGTAGCGCGTAAATTGAAATAGAAATCGACGAAAACATGACTGACACTTACGCACAGTTCAAGTAATACTGTCTTTTGTATGTCTTTGTAAATGTTTGTTGTTGATTACTGACAATGTGAAACGTGAACCTAAAACGAATTAGACCGTGAGATACACGTTGAGAAGACACTATTAGTTGTAGTGAAAATCAAAGGAAAATTCAACCTCATAGTTGATTCAAAACCTACAGAGATCTTAAATCTGGGATCAAGCTGGAAGATGTTGCTATGAACCAAATACATGCTCTTCTCATTATACGTTTTCTTAGAAACACATCCTTTAGCATTCTGGCTTTTAGATTATATAAACGTGTTGCTCCTCTTATCCTAAACAGGTGGTCCCTAAAGTACGTAAACAAAGGGCAATAAAAACTAATTGTACGAAAGTACACCCTCACGTCTCTGATAAGCCTCTCTTTATTATACTAGAAGTTCTACCACTTCCTCTTAACCTCATTTACGAGGCAGTGGTTTTGTTAAAAATTACTTACTGAAACGTGGGGACATATTTCCAATAATACTTATATCTTCAGCTATAACATTCAATGTAGTAATCATGTTCATCACATGTCCGTATCAACAGCTGACTACAAAATATTCACATAAAACACACGTACATTATTATGTAACCCACTGTCGGATGACCTTAAACGTTCGAAATCGATTCACATGTTTATGTGCCAAGTCAAATGTTTCCTGCTGTTTAACTGGTTCCACACAATTTGACTATATCATCCAAAAGGAAAGTAATATTTATTATAACAATGTTATATAATGTATTATTTATCATTTTGAACATAATTTTAAAATACTAAATAGGCCTGTATCAATTATTGTAATAAAAAGTAGGTAGTACATCAGCTTCTGGGTCAATGATCCTCATCTCGATCAGGTTTTTCGTCCAGTTTTCCTGCTCCTCTGAGCGAATGCAGATGAGAACGTTGTTTGGTTTCTGGAAATAGAAGGAACCTCACCTATTCGTGTTCGTTCTCTGAAGTCAGTGAATAAAATAATTATTCAAATTACGGTTCTCTATATTCTCTTAGCGGTGAGAGGATTCCTTAATGAAATGCACGATGAAGACAAAATGGCCAATGTATGCAGCTTTTCTCTTTTGCAAATACATTTATTACACAGGAACAAATTCTTGTTATCGATTTTTTTAAAATAACGCTCGCTTCCACCTGCATTCACAATTCAACTTGTACATGGTGTTCAACTTCGTGCGTAGGAGATGTTGGAGTAGACTGTATTCGGTTTAGGTACGTGCAAGGTTAAAACCTTCTCAAAGAACTCAGGTTAGGTGGTGGGAACCAGGTAGGACACAGATATACAGGCTCCTTCGTACGTTACACAAATAGTTTTAAATCTTGAGATAATTTTTATTACACGCAAATTTAAAGGGTTAACACTTTACAATATGCAAAGGACACTCAATACTGCTCTTCGCTGCCGATAGTATACCCGCACTTTGACTGAGGAGTGTCGCCTACGTAACATGGTCAGCGTCAAATTCCGCCCTTCATGATGATAATTGGTAATTAATGCAGGTATAAAAACATCTATGTTTCAGAAATCGAATGTTTTGCGGCGATGTTTATTATTATCAGTGCTTTAATTTTGAAAAGAGATGTTTTTTATGTCTCCTATCCTGTTCCTTACTAACAGTTACATGCACCCACAAGTCGATCGAGAGCTTAAGAGCTTGTCCCGGCTGGGGAAGTGGCCGCTGATTAGACACACCTGTTTGGGGCAAACCCCGCTAGTCAACCGGCGGTCGGCGCTGGTTCTCACTATCCAGCAGAGCAAGATCACCGCCACTTCGTAAGCACAACGTTCACTATACTAACGGGACCATATGTCCTTGTCAGATGGTGCGCCCGGAATCTCTAAAGAGTTAATCAATCAATCGAAAAGACTCCAGGATTTTCTGAATAGAGATGACAGTCGATAATCTAAATATCGTTAATTAGAACCATCTATATTGCAAACGGCAAACCTGAAAAAGGCTTCATAAAAACACAATTCTGCCCTTGTTATCCCATGTGCATTAATTTTTAAAGTATACCTAACAATTACAGTGATTCCAGCCTGAGAAATGTGCGTCAACCTTTAGCATTTTACGTGTGATTCTTCGTGACAGTTACACGGTGTAACAAAATACCTCCGGGCCCAATTAGTTTAGGTTTTTGACTCTCCTGTACTCGCTGTGTACATGGCTGTTCCTTTGGCGCTCTGTTCTTTTGCAATGAGAACAACGCACAAGGCTCACTCGAGGAATCATTTTGGCTTGAATCTTTAGCCGTTTGAAAGCCCTCTGGATATTACGCGTCTCTTTTCTCGTTCTGCGCGCGCAGCAGAGCACATGGACCTCTGCTCATCTGCGCACGCGCAGCCCCCCACCGACTGCGCGCGAACTCTGCGCAGAAGGCGGCGGCGGCCAGCGCCAGCCCCGCGCAGAGCAGCGCCAGATGTGGCCGCAGGTCCTGCAACTCCAGGGTCCGGGGTTCGTCGCTTTCCGCCTCCGTCCCCACCTCTCCCGTGCGCTGAAGTGCATCATTGCGCATGCGAGAGTACATCTTCGATGTTCTATTGAAGTCTTGTGCCCACTTGAGATCAAGGCCCGCGTCTCGAAACTGAATCAGCTTCAGATTAATCACGTCCACCCACGGCCAGTTCCTGGAAATACATAAGCAGATGTAAGTACTTTTAACGCAGGAAATTTAGAAGTAATTCGGGATGTTCGAAAAAACATAGGAATGCATTCCGGTGTAACAAAGAATATGAATTGGATTCTCCATTTCGATAGAAATGCGATAGTCGGAGATAACAGAAATTGGTGTAATAATTCTTAAAATAATATATTTAGTTTGTTGAAGGGTTAGAGAAGAGATACCAAGTTTTAGTGGCAGTGTGTCAAATACAAACACAAATTTAAGGACCTGATTTATCGTAAAGACCTCTATTTTGATGGTGCTTTTAAAGCGATTTTAATCCTTTGCTTAATTTTTTTTTTTGCTTTGCTTGTAATTACTAAATCTAGCTTTTCTCCATCATAAATGTCACATTTTTTTTAAGTTTTATTGTCACCAATCAATTTAGTTAAAAAGTACATACATTTTACTCAACATTAATCAACTAAAAACTTGTGGTGCTACAAGAGCTAATGCTTTCTCCAATTGTTTGCAAAATTCGGAAATTGAGAAAAAAAATCAACTGAAATCGTACCAGCAGAATTTTCAAACACTCAGCCCGCACAATCCGAGAAAGCAGGGGGAATGGGCTAAGCAGCTAAAAAATGGGTGTATTGTCAAGGCTATTCGGAATGAGCCCCGTCTCTGTTGTGGTGGGTGAAGCCCGGAGGAAGGCCACAATATGATGAGCGTAGCACCAACAGTGCGCTCTAAGGCAAGCCACAACATGTTGGACGACACATCAGCGGTACGCACAAACAATGACCGCAATAAGTTAGCGGAAACGTCATACACAACGCCAGAAAAGCGGCGCGCCCCGAATGGCCGAGGCAATACAAAATTCTACGCAATCAGAAGAAATAGAGTGATAAAGACTTATCCAGCCCTTGATGCTTATGCGAGGAATGTTACGATTTCAACAACTACGGGAATATATACTTCGACTACCAAAATTAATTGCCCATTTTCTTGAAAATAAGGAAGACATCAAGATTTTTCTTACTTTCGTGAAAATAATGAATGAAATTGTGTTGTCCATCGATTTAAACTGTAGAATATGGTTCAACTGAGGTGAATATAAACTTGTTCATGTTACTTGTGTGAGTTGACTGATTAAAAAAGTTGTTTAAAATCAAAATTGATGAGGAAAAATAAGCAATTCTATGAATATCTGTCACCACATCTAAAATGTTGCAAAAATTATATTAAACTGATAATGCATTAGTAACATCGATAATCTGATGACATATTCTTTCCAAATAATCCTTTAGAAAGATTGATCTGATTTTTTTACCCGAATTTACAGATTATCTACGAGTACTGTGAACCTTACTTACTTACCATTTCGTAACCATATATTTCCAAACGGGGGCAGCAGCATCGAAAACTTTCATTGACCATTGTTTTTGACGGTTTGCAGAAACTAGCATGGGCCTCTCTTTATCGTTTGTAATAATTGCATATCGATATTCATTAAAATACAATAGCAGTTGTTGCGCATTCTTAAAAAAATTGAAATTCAGGTTCACCAAACGTTGCAATTGTCCATCCGTACAAATACTATCTTGTGACTCTAAACAAAATGGTTTCATGTGATCTCTGATATTTTGATTGTGTATAGGAGCCAATGTGAGTATTCCAGAGGCAATCAGTTGGTCAATTGTTTCCATCTCGGGGTAGAATTGCGATGACATAATGAGATCGAAGAGACGGCCCTAGAAAAGAAACACTTGCTCAGTAGACAATTCATTGGGATTTTTCCGTGTTGCAACATTTTCTGTGAAAAATCATCAGGCTTCAAATAAATTGTGTTTTTTGTGTAATATCGTGTTTACGACACTAGCTCAGAGCCAGAGTGACCCATGACCCTCCAGCGGCTCTGACCAGGAGGTCCTAAGGTTCGAGGCCCGACGGTGGCATGAGATTCGTCTTTTGCTGGGGAGCAAGATCGAAATCAGTTGCCCTCTGGCGAAGAATCCTAGCGACTGGCTGCTCTAAGCGGTCATTTTCCATGGATATTTTCGAACATTCCAGACGAATGCCAATGCTACACATAAAAAATGTGTGTTCTACTGCCTTGAAGCAAGCTGTACGTTTACTCGGCACAAGTCACTCAGAAGGGGTTGAGGCTCCGACTGGGTCGTGGGTGAGAAGCGCGAAACCGTGCGAAATTTGATTGTCTTCGCATGTTTACACACAAAGTGGTCGAGTTGGTGATTACGATGCGCTCCGCTAAAAGTGCAAACATGAGATTTTAATTTATTCGCATTTTCGAAAACAACATAAATATGATACACACAAATATGATCAAAAAAATTATCTAATTTTTATCATGTGAAATGTAAAAGCCAGTTCCCATTTACATCCGATAGTAAAAAAATCGAGAGAGCATAAAAGAGGAATATTTCAAGCGTGGAGGGCTGTGTCCTCACCTGGTAGGCAACGGCGACGAAGACGGCGGAGGCGAGCAGCGCGGCGGCCAGCTGCAGGCGCTGCGGCGTGGCGCGCACCCTGTCCTGCGGGGCGCCCCCGCACGAGGAGAAGGCGCGCAGCGCGGCGGCGGCGCTGGCGGCCAGCGACTCGCCCGCCACCACGCGCCACGCCAGCGCATACGCTCCCCCCGACCCCAGCAGCGCGAGCCAGATGCGCGGGGAGAACAGCGGCAGCGACCACGCCGGCAGCTTCAAAGGCGGAGGCACGGCCAGTAGCGTACTAGAGGCTACTTGTGACGCAGCCACGAAGTCCAACGAGATCATTTCCTTATATTCGGGAAAGTACCTATTTACTGCGAAGTCCGCGCGATCAAATGAGACGTCAAGTATATTATCGTGATGAGTCCTGTGTGGTTTTGCCGTTTGTTGTTCCTGAAACATTTCACGTAGAATTTGGCCATATCAAAAGGTGTTCTGCAAGAAATTGGAATGCGTGACAAAATTGTCATTTAACATAGTTTTCTCTTCAGATATATAGTAATTTAAAAGACGTTAATTCAACATTACAAAAGCATACAAACTTTGTTAACATGATGTGTAGAACTTTCTTATGATGAATTGGTAGCAAAAATCGATAACAATTTCAAACAATTTAATTTCTGATTTGCAAAGAATAATGAACAAATGCATGTTATTCATTTTAATGAGTGTATTAAAGATAGGTTAAATAATTATATCTAGTAAAATTGGATGGCTTGTCTGTGATTTTAATTTAACTCTTTTTAAGCGAATATCTTTATTTGCGTGATGTAAAACGAATTTAATTGTTTTCACAATTCACATATTGTGTTCAAAATTCACATTGTGTTTTTATGTATTTTTATTCGGTCAGGATAATCTCCAGAGAGGCGAAACCCAATATCGATGCAGTTTTTATTGGAAAGTAGAGTTTTGCGGAAATAACTTGCGCTATTTGAAAACATATTGTTACGTAAATACACTTTTCGAATTCCCTTGAATATTATAAATCTTTTGTCTCAATCTGTTCGTGCCCTCGATTCGTCTTTTCGCCTCCCTTTCCGTATGTCTGTTTATCTGCTTCTACGTCACATTCTAAAGAACGATTCCAAAATTCCAAACTCTTTGTATGCATAGTATTAAATGCACATAGTAACAAAAAAATAATTAATTATTTTTAATAAACTGATTGCTTACCTTGGATCTTGAAGTGTTATTGCTCACGCTGTTTCTATATATATGAAGATGAAGACGCTTTTCAAGCTCTTTGCACCGGACATACGACGGATCTGCGATCCGGAAAACAACTTTTCCTATATGCCGAATAAGAAATATTTCGGCGTCTTCGGGGATCACGTAGTTGACGGCTGCACCTCCGAGGTCCCTCGAGCGAGTTGCCACCAGCACCTTGCCCTCGCGCGCGCATGCCTCACTGCGCTCCTCACACTGGGTGAGCCACTCCCTGCTCCCCCCACCGGGGGCCACGACATCGACGGCCAGCGCCCCACCACCGCCCTTCCCCCTCCACCCCCCGTTCGCGCAGCAGCAGCCCGCGGAAGCCCTGGTGGCGCTGCCACAGCGCGGCCAGCACGCGCCGCCCCGCACGCAGCTGCGCCCCAGCCGCGCTCCCGGCCTCACGCACTCGCCTCCCGCCGCTCCTTTGTTCCTCGGGGAGCTGTATCGAACTGAGATTGTTTTTCAGATTTTCTTCAAAGAGCTTCTGCGACTCGTCTTCCATATTTTTATCATAGAGTCTCAGCGAATCATTCCGCAAAAAGTTCTCAAAACTTTTCTGTGCTTTCTGCACATGCTCTATGTCTTTAAGGTTTCGTAATGTCCAATAATGCTGCAAATGGTGATCAACATAAAGATGTTCGTCAAGGAAAGTCTCAGATTGCTTGTTGTTGCCTATGTTGCGGTGAGAGCGAAGGCTTATATTAAGGAAAGACTGAAATGGTCTGTCGACTTTCGAGTGGCTTTCAAAGTTCGATTTATTTGTCAATTGAGATGGAGTCATTTTTTTCCAAATTCACATTCTCTGTCTGATTTTCTTTCAATATATTCTGGACTTTAAAGCTTTTCTGGAAATTGTTATATAATGACAGGCGAGATATTCCGGCGAGATATTCCGAGTATCTTGCACAATATGACGATTTATTTTATATCTCTGCTGATATCTTTGCAAGACTCGACGTTTCTCAAAGTCATGGTTCTGTGACCTTCGATCATTTTCTTTGTTCCCTTTCTTGCAATTTTCAATTTCTGATGGTCTTCCAATCGCTAAAACAACAGGCGCTGATGAATGCAGTTGTAGGTTGCGATACAAGGTGGCGTTATTTGTTAAACTCTGGAAAATAATGTACAAAAAAGATTGATCAATACCTGCGAAAACCATTTGAATTCGTAAAGCTACATATAAATATTTCAGGTGAGAAGGTAGGTTGATTTGTTTTATAAAAATGGAATTTTCTTTTTTGCGTAATGAACATTTCTAAGTCAGATTCATTGGCTTATTCCATTTATATATATTGTATGAAATTTATTTTGAAAGTGGCCAGTGAGAACTGACAGACTGTAATATTACAATACATACACACAATAGAACATACACTATAACGAACCGAAAATGTCAAAGTAAAAAAGAAAGAAAAAAGGCTGGTCTAAATCATAGTCAAACCTGTTATTACAATGTATTTTCCTTTAGTTACTCTGAAAACTTTCATTGCCATTTTCTTAGAAGTTTGCCTCATTATCTCAGAAACTATTCAAAATATCTGCATGGAATTTTTAGCGATGATAAACTATGTTGTACTAGAAATGTGAACTCTCAATAACGATTTTTACTAGTCTAATCCATTCGGTAGGAGTTTTTAGTACAATTTTTAAAAATGTAAATTTTTGATATTTGAAAAACGAATTTTCTCCCGCGAGAGATACAGATAGATAGAAACATAGATAAACATAAATAGAAAAGATAGTATAGAAATAGAAATAAAAATAGAGAAGGACAGATGGAGAGCGAACGAGCGAGAGAGAGAGAGGAAGAGAGAGCGAGAGAGAGTGGGGAGGGAGAGAAAGGGGAGAGAGAGGGAGGGAGTGAGGGTGAGAGGGGGAGAGAGAGGGGAGAGAGAGGGGAGAAAGAGAGGGGTGATAGAGAGGGGTGATAGAGAGGGGTGATAGAGAGGGGTGATAGAGAGGGGTGATAGAGAGGGGTGATAGAGAGGGGGGATAGAGAG